>OZ024907.1:28395314-28457814 GCA_964017125.1 Flabesymbios commensalis | reverse complement strand
TATTTGTATTTGATGACTGTATTTAATGTATTTTATCAAATATAATTCAAGTACGATTTCAAAGGACAAACAATGTACCCGTTGATTTTGAGACCAGAAATTTATTGATTGGAATATGGTCCTAATTGCAGACCTCATTAGCTTTGAGACGACCCAGACCCGAATTAGTAATGACTATATTTCTGCAATTAATTCGCCAACTTCCCAAATACCAGAGCCGGAAAATACCGTTCTGAACTAAAGACCATTATATCATAATATAAAAATGATGGAAATAGAGCCTAATACACTCGGCTAGAATTAAAAATTACGTTGGTCATTGCAGTCTAAATTTAATTACATTTAATTACAGAAAGCAAAGGTATTGATATGAAGCATGTTTTCCGTTTCGCTACATATAAACCATACAGATAATATAATTAGTGTTGTATCCGTTCTCAATTTGTTTGAAAGTATAATATTGCTGGACCACTGGCAGAGCGACATAAGTATTTTGCACTATTCAGAAACTTTGAGTAAGAATTAAAAACGTAAATAAATAAAACCTACTATTTGTTGTTATTGTATACCGTTCCTATACTACTCTACCTACCTCACTTACCATATACCAATCTTGCAATAGAACATACAATTATGGAAAATATATATATGGTGTCAGTTGTCTCATTACGAGATGTCCGTCGTACGAGTACATACACCTAATAATAGCCCCAAATAATGGCGGACCATGTCGAATAAATGGTATGTGGTAGAGTAGAATTAATATTTTGGACATTATTTGAATGTATGCTATGAAAATATACTAACGACTGGAGGTCCCATGGTAAATTTAGTGAAGTTCTTTAATTGAGAAAAATCTTAAAATATTACCATTTCTCATAAAAATGTAATGTTGATTATTCATGAATAAGATTCTGTGATACATCCTTAAACCCGCCATCGGGAATATTTAATTGTAATTCGCACTGCAGGTGTTGATCACATATTGGGTTTGGTGGTAATATAGTCACCCTGACACCTCGATGGTATTTCCCCGTAGAAGTTGATTGTCCTACACTTGTAGTATATTCAAGAACAGTTTAAATCAAAATTTATCATCTATCATCTTAACCAATAGGCTGTATCTGTAATTCCTACATGTCATGGGACACTTCAAATACTCCACGCCTAAATCAAATCCATCGTTTATGTGACCAGTGTCTTTGTATATAAAGTCAATATATCCTTTACTGCCGTTGGAAGTGGGTGTGGAATATACAATGAGTGAGCCGGTGCGTAAGCACGCACCATACAAAAAAGGTATGTTGTTAAATACATAGCTCGTTTGTCTCCTTATTTCACAGGTTGATTGTCTCACAAGTATGGCCATTTGCAGCCGAGTCGTTTCCGGTTTACACATATATCCAAGTGAGATGTTTGCTTTGTGTAAATAAGCAAACGTCATCACAACGTTATCAGTGACGTTGTAATTATTCAGATTTATGTTAGGTGTCGAATAGAGCGGCCAATTCTCTAATGAATTAGACCTGATGCTGATTTCTGGTCGACGATCTTATTTAACATCAAGATCACATGCACTCAAAGTATAGCACTGAATAACTTCTAAACTTTTAGTTCCCAACGAATGTGGACCAAATTGTACTGTGAATCTCCCCTGGTGATGATTTTGTAGAGCTGGGCATATAAATATCTCACAGTGCTGTGATAAAGTTTGTTTGTGAAGTATGCTCGGTAATAATAATGTAGACTTGGATAATTAAATTTCCGCATGCAATGTTCTGCAATTAGACGCCATTAGAATAGCTCTAAATTCTCCATGTGAATTTCCCAAGAACCACACTACTATGAAAGTAAAGGATTTATTACTACTGCTCAGTGTATAATCATGATTGTTGAGCGATTCACAGAATTCATGCTGTTGTGTTCTGCTGTCGAACTGTACAAATAAAACTCCATACTGACAAACTCAGTTGGACTCTATAGTCAGCATATTAAGTCCAATAAATGTGAAGGCTTTAAATGTAATTTGTACTTCAAATTGAATCTACGCATACATGCCATATTTCTCCATTTATTTGACTTTGCTTCAATCAACCCTCCTTGAAAATCGACACAATGGGCGACATTCTGTTTGTTATAATTTGTAGTTATATTAATGTTTTTGGAATAGTTCAAACTAGAGTCCAGCAGCTTTCTATTTATAAAAGCTATAAATGTAGTTGTTTGAATGTATCTGTAGACTTTCTGCTTTACATCGTTCATCTAAAAAAAATTGCGGGATAAATCTACAGGTCCATCGTAGATTATTAGAGGAGTTTTGAACAAATCATTTACAGACAAATGAATAAGTAGATGATTTTCGTGATGTGACATGACATTATATGTATATGACTTATTATGTAAGTGAAAAAATGTAAAAGGCGTTATAACATAAAAAGAAGGAGAAACATCACTGTATATTGTTAAATCTCGAGAGAGGCTAGCAATCCAGCTAATACGAAAGCTGCTGTAATATAACTACAATCAGTAGTACTTGAATTCTGTTATTGATAAATGCATGAACATTTGATTTCTTTTAATGATAATGTCCCAAGAAATACGAAAATCACAAAATGTTTCTCTTTCAACGTTTGTATAAACAAACGATATACCATGGTTATGACAAGAAATATGATTTGACAAGAAAAAATGAATACGTAGCATGCTTATATGTATGCTATGGCTTCGCGTAGCACCAATTAAAATGTTGTCTTCGCGTGATTGTGCTGTTTTTTTCCAGGAGCGAAGTCGATCCACAATATTTCCTATTTTTCAACCGAAGCAAATTATATTTGGCCGAGCTATAATGCACACTTTGTTTCGTCATTAGGCAATGTAAAATCTTAAATTTCCGACATAAAAAACTGTGCATTAAGGCTTATTTGAGTGACATATGCTGCATGTTGCTCAGACATACACTGTAGTCTTGTAACATCGGGATTTTCTGTGGCGCATATGTTCCCAAGGAGCCTCTTAAATAATGAGACTTCACTGGATTCCAGATAATTATAAAGACAACCTACAACCAAGATCTCCATATTGTGATATATAATCAAGCTAGAAAGACAAAATACAGTCCAATTAGATATAAAGCTGTCAAATGATTTACTTTATATACATATTGTAACATATTGACCATGGTGTGGAGGTGAATATTATACATGGATGCTGTCTTGAATATATATGGCGGTGGGAAGAGGTATTATATAAGGGACTTTGTTGTAGTAACCAAAATAAAGTTTAATGATAATACCTGTCAGTGATGTCATGCGGTGTGTTCATAGACTGAGTTAGTTATATATGTAACATCTATCATAGTCCCATTCGACTGTTCACACTCTTCCACTTAATGCCAACATGTATCTGGCAACTTCAAAGTTACCTTGATACTTCTCATGACGGAGATCATGGAAATATCTCTAGCATTGCAGCCACGCGGCTGCCCCAGGTTACCTCGGGTTACCAACGTACTGCCAAGAGGTGATGACCCATTAAACTGTAATAACACCAGAACGGACACGAGGCTGATCCACGATGCAACAGAGCGGGGCCAAACTCAACTTATCGGGTCTTTTTCCCTTTGTGTTCTTGTCATTTAGTTAACTAAATGACGTGAATTACTATTGGTTCTATTATGAAACAAATCCGCCCGTCCCAATTATGTTCGTTTTTGTTTATTGTTATTAGCACATTCAATACCAGCTTTTGAACATGTTGAAGATAAAATGTGACATCAATGAACAAAATTTCAAAATAACTTAGCCGCATTTCGTCAAATCCGAATAATTTTCACTCACTTAAAGTTTTGGATCGCGTCAGCGAGACACAACTTCAAGTGAGTGAAATTCAAATTAAATAACTTGTCGGTTATAGGGTTATAGGTAATTCACGCGAAAAAAACCACATGCTACAGCTGGTCTGTGAGGGGTATGAGTAGGAGTATGAGAATAGATTCAATGCACCACCCAGAGGACAATCAACATGACGTAGGCCCACCACACAATAGCCTGTGGGTGGGGAGGGGATATATTTGGACCGGGTGGGACCCTAAGGAATTAGTCAAAGATGCTATGTCAACTGACTCTTTCTTTGAGGTCTGGGAGATTTTCATTCCCGGTGTTAATATTTAATAATATGTGGAGATGTCTATGACGTGACTGAGAAGTGCTCAAATAACGAAGTATAAAAATATGTAGCATATTAAAGATCATAAAACGATTAATATTGTGTCTAACGCGCACTACACAACATGTAAACTTGTATATAACTCTTAAGTTTCTACGCTTCCCAGAGTATTTTTTGCTGCCATTTAAAAAAATTTATAGAAACTATTTTATGTCTGGTTTTGGTTATTGTGTCTATTTATTATTTATTATTGAGATTTGTTCTGACATAACCACAGAGAGACTTGTCTCAGAACTTGGGCTTATTATATATAAGGAGATTATTCCCCCATCACATGGTGACCATATGACTGGAGTCAGCGAAGACATCCGAAATAACAGGCGTCGAGCGACGCTGGGCAATCGATGGTACAATGTTCGAGCCCATATCAGCTGCTTGATGTGATGGATTCTGATAATGAGCATCTGGCCTTGACATTCACCCGCAAGATCATCCCCTTTGAGGTGAGAAAACGGAAACCAGGTCCCCTTATAACACGCCCACCACCTGCCCAGCAAAGACAAAACATTTGTATAACATTTATACAGTGCTGGACCCTCCAGTCATTTCCCGTCTCATTACGTTCACTGACCTCAGTTATCTTCTCAACAGATTCCAGATCTTCGATTATTTTGTTAATTTTTTTGACTGATAATAGGTCAAACAATTTGTGATTGGAATAAAGCTTCCATTATTGACTTATTTTCTTAAGAAATATTGGCATCGTCTTACTAGTATTCTCTTGCGTCTACTGGATATCGAAATGGATCATTAGCATGATAATATGCTACCACACGATGTCGTCAGCATCTGTCCACGCGGAGGAAGAAGACTGCATACACGAGATGGTGGCCCAATGTGGGGTTAATGCTGGGTCAACGTCACAGACGGTGGTCCAGCATTAACCCAGCATTGGCTTCGTGTCTCGTGACTGCATATATTACCATACCCATCATCTACGATGACAGATTGATGTTCATTTTGTTACAAATTATCAATTGATTTACTGTCATGAGGACATAATCTAGACTAGTTTTGAAATGATTTGATTTTGATAATATTGCCATTGTGTGCCTTTTATCATTAATGAATACGCCCGTGTTGCATGCAAAATACATCTCCAAAGGGAAAAATAATAGTGATAGCTAACAGTGACAAAAAATTGATATTATTCTCAAAATATTTAAGACAAAACTCTCCATATCATCAGTACAATGTGGGATAGCGTGTCCTTGGCCTGGAATCAGAGCTTGACAGCTGTTCGACATGACCTTCGCAATGCGCGCGCTAGCTTGCGCAAACCCAGCAGACACAAGACATTGTGGCAATGTTTTGTGGCAATTTTAATCTTAGGCTAACTACGAAAACAATAGAGGTCAATATTAATACAATATTTAGACAATATATTGTGTGCTGGGAACCTTCCTCTGCCTCATGCGCAGCAGCAATATACGGAATACGGCGCTAGCTCATCGGTATCGACTCGATCACTGAAGTTAAGCAACGCCGGGCCCGGTCCATAATTGGATGGGTGACAACACTAGGACATCCATGCCGTGGGGCTCAGAGAACCATGTAAATCAGATGGCTCGTCTGACTGACCTAGAGTTTGACGTAAAAGGAACTCATTGGACGTAGGCGCAATTTCCATGTGTGACAATGTGTGAGTACTTGGCACATAAGGCGAATTTGCTTGGAATGAAAAATAGCTTGACATGCGCCTAAATGACAGCTCAGCTGTATATCTCACAGGAGACTGAGTTGGAATTTGAATGATAACAGGCCTTGCTAAGCTACTCTCGATGTTCAGCGCTCTGAACAGCCTCCGGCTGGATACATGCGCTATATAAGATTTCATTCATTCATTCATTCAGTCAGTCATTCATTCATTCATTCATTCATTCATTCATTCATTCATTCATTCATTCATTCATTCATTCATTTATTCACTCATTCATTCATTCATTCATTCATTCATTCATTCATTCATTCATTCATTCATTCATTCATTCATTTATTCATCTATTCATTCATTCATTCATTCATTCATTCATCCCTTACTTCATTCATTCATTCATTCATTTATTCATTCATTCATTCATTTATTCATTCATTCATTCATTCATTCATTCATTCATTCATTCATTCATTCATTCATTCATTCATTAAACAGAAATCATGAGTTAGTATAGAGTCAACTTCTCGTGTTTGCTGGCCTTGCTGGTTTAATAGTTTGTTGACCCTTTTATTGTGGGGCTCGACTATAGACAACAGCATCCGAACGATTATAATATTTATAATGACCGTAGACCTATAATATAGGTATTCAATAAAGTGGAAAGATACATTTATGATGATTTCAAATTACAACAAAAATTATTTCAAATTGAATAAAAGAGATTGATTAGTTTAACAAACACTAAGCAAACATAGAGTAAAATTAATTATTCGTGTTGACTACGTTGATTGCGCATCGTAATAGATGCAGATTCAAGTCCACCATGAATCGTAAACATATGGCGTTACTGTTGGTTCCACTCGAATTTCAACAACAGGTTCCTATTGCTGCATTGCAATTGCTCCAAACAATGAAGATAAGGCGACGGAGGCGACAATACTTGATTCGTCAATGGATCAAGCCTCGCCGTATGATTGGCTTTGACAACAGCTATGCTAACTATGACCAGTATTGAGGTCTCTCACTCTAGTAACGTGGCCATCAGACCTGTAGCGCTAGACAACAGTCTCAACACCTTAGCATAGTAAAGGTTGTAAGTAAGTCAGATTCGTCTCTCCATCTTTAGGAGGTCAATGCTGAATTTTGGCGAGTGTTATAAAATCAAAAGCATCCGAAACATATGTGGGACGTAAGTAGGCCTAATAATTAAGAATGGATTAATTAAAACTTAATCTTACAAACCCCATTTATTTTTAAGGTAGTCACCTCACAGTACAAAGCACATATGATTACAAACCAATCATAGGCTAAGATAGGCCTGGGAATCTAGTCATTCACCAGGTGGCTCCTATCTCATGTCTCAAGCTGAGTAGCCTACATGCCTTTATAGTACAGTATTTAAACGATATGACCTCACACAAACTGCAACAGAAACAAACTCAACTGTTTTCTTCTCATCAAAGTGTCCTGTATAACATATCAAAAGTCTTAAGTGATTAGCGTGGTGGAAAGCATTGAAATCGATGATGATAGTTCCCCCTATTACCACCCATGTTAAAAAGGCTATGTATGGATGTATGCAAGTATTCTTATATGATGCCAAGACAAATGGCGCAAAACTATTCCCAATTTATAAGAAACTGTGAATTTATTCATGCAACATTAATCTGAAAGCGGTACAGTACACAATTGAAAGGGAGTTCACCACAAATTTAAATTATTTCATTCAAGTCTAGTTATTTGACACATTTATGTTACACTATTTCATTCACACATTTTTGTGTTCACTCTTATTAATATTTTTTCATAATATTTTATCGTGATGCATTTTTATTCGTGTTTTATATCATTGTTTGAACTATAACCCTTTGCCTCCTGGTAACATTATTTGATGCCCTAGTCTGCAGTGAATGACGTTTATTTAAAAAACGTAGTGATGAAAGCAGAGACTTATTGGACTAATTTATTTTTTTGCCAAATTTGTTTCCACTTTTTCGTTTTATGGAATAATTTTAATGATTATACATTTTTTACAAAATATGCGCATTATTGATGCGCTTTGTGAAACACCGTCTGATGCCATACTATTTTATTTTATTTTATTTTATAAACTACGAGCTTTCTGCAGCCACGCAACCCTAATCCGCAATGTTATCAAATGTATTCAATTGGAATTTGACATGACATTGTATTTATTAGAGTCGGTGCTCAAATATAGAACAGATTAAACTGGAGACTGCAGCAGGGGAAATAACCTATATGCACTGGAATTCAAAACATACGTTTGCTATTTAATTTTACATAGCTTGTTTTCTAATCATCAACAGTATGCCATACGAGAAAATATCAGGAAATGGCCGCAAAATGAGCCTTATAGAGAGAGATGACTATTTATGGATAGAAGGAAGTAGAATACAAATAAAATGTTGTCATATGTAACACTGATGTATATGAATATAGCTTGAGTATCATCAGCGAATAAAGTAACGGTAACAAAGAGAGGTACACAGTAGACAACAAGAATGAGATGTGGTAGAAAGAGATTGCAATCACAGTAAGGAAAATCAAAGTAAAACAGTACTGGAAAATAAATTGTAGCAACACTGACTAAAGAAATATAAGTAGAAAAGTAAAGCAAATTGCCTGACAGACAAAGTGAGATAGGGTGTAAAGGACTGTAATGTAAAAAAAAACTGATAAATCATCAGCGGGAAAAATAGCGAGAAAAAAAGAACAGGCAGAATAATAGTAGAAATAAGACCGGAAATAAAAATATATAGAGAGACTTCATGGATTTTTATTACTATCATACTGCTCAAAGTCATATTTTGGCATGAGCATATCATAACACCTAGCTATTTTTCAGATTTGTATCCTCTTGATTTTTAAACAGCTCCCACAAATCCCACCTCAAAGGGAAATAACAATATATTGTAAAAACATATTATTGCTGAAAATCAGTATCCATAATATCAGAAAAGCATAATACTATGCATTTCTGATAATATCCAACGATTCAGTTATTATGAGCTTTAATTTAGTCATTAGTCAGATGAAAGCCTATAGTAACTGTTGTAAGTGTTGTAACTATATACATCTATAGGTGGCCCATTCATATATATGTACCATGTTTTTCGACTTGCTATTTTTTTTTTCAAATGGTATAGCATTTGCGTTGAATTTTTTTGAATCCAATTTGGAACTGTACAAATTGAGTTATTACTAGTATAATTAATCGGGAGGTATACATGATAGGCCTATGTTACCCATTGTCTCTAAAAGCTGTCTCTTAAAGTGTATGTATGCCTGGACATGTATATTACGTGTAGTCGAGGTATATTGTAACGGGGATATTTTGACTTGAATCTTCCGTGATAAGTGAGGGAGGGATTGAATGTATTTGATGTCATTTGAACACAAAATCTCTATTGTAATGGTCCTGTACTTAGGTTTGAAATTGTCGAATCAATGCAGGATTCTAGTACCAGATAGTCATATATGCGACGGCTGAAGTGTTAGATATTTTTTTAATATATGTCAGACAGTTATTCTCAATAATAAAATCGTACCGATTTATTTAATAAATTACGTATATAACACTGCTAGAACGTGTTTCGTTATCCCACCATAAAAGTCAAATATGTTGACAGGGTATGGTTAAGAAACAGTTTTAAAAAACTTTTCACCACTAGAATCTCTTAAGCCTTTTTTTGAGGTTGGAGAAGACGTATTTATGAGTATGAAAACAACAGTCACAAATTATGTTGCCATGCTTGTGTGTGAGGTTTGGCCATTATTTGAAACACAGCGACCGTGGCTTAAGATCTCCTAATAAAAGATAGTCAGAGGGTAGGGTAAAGAAACAGCATTTTAAAATACTGTCAGGGCCAAGGGACTGGGTTCTTCCTTAAATCTTTTCAGGATGTCGCATTTACCCTCAGCACCCGACAGCGCACACAATAAGTTTTGAACTAGCCCCGCTCTCCCTCAGTTTCACTGGACTACTCCAATCAAACAACAAATCTAAAATGCGGACCGAAACAGGGATAAAAAAAATCGGACAGGCGGAGATCACGGAAGAAAGATTAATGCAACAATAAGGAAGGAGAAGAAAGATAGAAATAAGATATAACATTCATTTATTTACATGACAGTAGGTTGGGCCTAAACATGCCTGCTAAAACTCCAACAGACAGAGCTATTCAGACCACAGGTCTGGTAATAATAAGTAGTCTATAGACATAGAGAAATATAATAAAATAGAATGATAAGAAAATACAATGGAAATGTATCGGGGCCAATTGAGTTTATGAAATACAGGACTTATAAAATACCGGACTAATCCAGTTACTGACTAACCTTGGGCCTAGCTCTCCCTACACAGGTTACTCACAGCATACTGGGTTTGACACTAACCTTCTTGACCAGACCGTGTACCCTTCTACTAGCCCCAGTGGCTGAAACAGGTTTCAGCCACAGATTGACCGCGTACAAAATCAGTGCCCTGTCGCCAATATGGTTCATTGCTTAAAACACACTACTAAATTATTTGCTTTATCCGATCACTACATTCTAAGCCGGGAATGGAGAGTTATTGTTCATCAAGTATAGACAAATTATCATGGTTTAAGTTTGGTAAAACCCTCGGAGCTCTACATTCTTAGCTGTAAAATAGGCTTTTCCACAGCTAAGAATGTTGCTCCGAGGGCTTTATCCTCTACAGAAAACCGCAAGTCAAAAAAGTAATCACCACCAGGCCACAGACACAGATATTCATTTATTCCCAGATCAACGGTATTTTATTAAAGTAAATATGTAATCAGCGCAAATGGTAATGCTATTTTTGTCATTGTTCATTGTAATGTTATGACGAAGATACGAATTTCGTTTTGAAATACGATGTTCGCCTGTGATTAATTATTGTATGGTACAATTGTTTTTACCAAACGTGATGTCATGTATATAGATCTATTTGTGTTCAGTTTGTTACAAAAATCTTTGTAAATTTTAATTGATCAATATTGCTGATCCAATTTTATTAAGGAAAAAAAAAATATATTGTGTATCCGTTGAAAGTGATCCCTGATATTTCTCCTAAATAAAACTTGTCACAAGGACACTAACAATTAAACAATTGGGGGTTATATACATTTTATTAGTTCAGACGGTTCATTTATCATTCTTGAAAAATATGCTTGGAGTCAAACAACAAAACACATCAGTTACTATTTATGGGGACACAGGAATGTAGCTTCTCTTATTAAAACAACAAATTCTAGCGTTGAAATACTGGATTCGCTTGATCACCTTGCCTAAAAGCTGTTATTTGAGAATCGTGTACAGCTCACTGGTTGGTGAAACAAATTGGTGCGCTCACATCAGGTCATTATTAATCCGAACAAAGCACTGCGGCGTTTGGGAAAAGCATAGGGTAGAAAATGCCAATTGTCTCATCAAACATGTTCAATTATCTTGTTTTAATATATATAAAGTTGATTGGTCTAGCAAAGCCCGAAACTCCACAAAATTGCGAACGTACATAAAGTTTAAATTCGACCACTCGTTAGAAGAATATCTGTTTTACATCCCCGACACAAGGTGGATAAAGGCGCTATCAAGATTAAGAATGAGCTCTAATATGCTAGAAATTGAACGAGGAGGGCATCTAAAACCGCAATAATTACCACTAGAACAGCACTTATGTCAAAGATGTACATCAAACTGTATTGATGACGAAATTCAGTTTTTAATTAGATGCCCATTCTTCGCTACACAGAGAACTAGCTCACCTGCCGAAAGTAAATAACACATCGCTAAATTTGACTCGCTCTCAAACGACGAAAAATTCACATACATTATGTCATCCACACATCGACCGTTAGTAATATGCTTAGCAAAATACACCTATAACTGTTTTCAAACCTTGAGCGTGTCGCGCATCTCCGCTTTAAAAAATGGTGGGGACGTAGGGTTCTGATTCTGATGTGTTGGTGGAAGACGAACCACTCCGTCAAACTTGTACTAGTATTGTTCACCACACTATATTGGAAGCAGGTGTAATCAACTGCTGTTTAGCTTAAGCTCTAGTCAAGGCTAAGTCACTTGTGTCAAAAGATAGTTTTATTTTCTGGAGTTATATATATATATATATATATATATATATATATCCATTTTCTTTTATTACTAGAATATTCATGTGCGTTTAAGTGATTAGGCCGGTTTAGTAGAATCTGTTATCGGGAAGGCTGCGACAGTTAAGATGCGGCCCCACCGAACGCCGCGCCGCGCGTTAAAAAACGCGGCGCCGTGAAAGATAAACTTTTCCCAGCTTTCATTTCGCGGCGCGGCTTGCAGTGTAGCCACTGCTATGATAAACAGTACAGTTTATCTTTTTTTAACGCGCCGCGCAGCGCGGCGCGGCGTTCGGTGAGGCCGCACATGTCTACTGATTTTTTCGGCGCGGCGCAAAGCGCGGCGCGGCGGTTGGCGGGGCCGTAGCTTAACACAGACTCAATATTTTGCTAGAACTGGTTCCGTCATCAGTGATCATTGTACATCGAATTTAGCGTACGTGTTCTGGGTGTTTCGAGCTGACGACAGTCAATGGATTTTTTTTCGATTGTGGTTAAAACATGTTAAATGTGACTAACATTATTCTTTTCTTCTTTATACATACTCTCACTCATTATATAATTAATCGGTTTCTACGCTACATGTGGTGATCTCTCTGCCTTTCACGCTACAATTCGGGGTTCATTTCTAGGTCACGGCGGTTAAAAAAAAAAAAAAAAATTCTTCCCCATCCACTCGTAAAACTCAGTATTATGGGGAGTCTCTGTGACCGAGAGGTAGCGTGCTCGGCATCAGACCTTCGGAGTTTGAATTTCGAAACCTGTGTCTGGAGGGAAGTGCCATCCCACTCATCTCACCATCCCCAGGAGGTTCTCCTGACCCAATTTAGCCTGTATGTGCAAAAAAGTGGCCCGTTTCATTTCATTTATGTCACGCCAGTTTTAATTGCTGTTATTGTTATTATTTATAATGCATTTACAATGTTGTCACTTTTATTAATTACATATTGCATGATGTTCATATCGTCGCGCAGTAGTCGCCGTTTACAGTTAGAGATTATAAAACACCCTTTTTACCGCCAGTTTTGTTTGTTGGATTGCAAATCAGACCACCATTTTTCCGCATTATTATCAAATATTGCGGAATTCAAATGGTCTGGATTGTAAAATGTACGATGGCTACGTTATCAGCGTTCATTTAAATATTCCAGATAGTTGAGTTTTATAACGAGATTTTTTTATTGACAGTTGTTGCCAAATTGAAATACATAATTTCCCGGTGCTCAGCTCACAACTCCAGAAGTGACAGGTGTTTTAATGGGAATAACATGTGCATAAAGCAGAATGCCAGCCATCTATTATGCATTACCCAGCAAACACGAGACATCGACCCAATGATGCCACCGTCTACGACGCTGGCCCAACATTGGCCAAGCATTGGGTCGATGTTTCGTGCTCGCTGGGTATTGATCGCAATTGGAGTCATTCCGGTGCAATCATCTCACTTTATTCTACTTTGATTACATCTTCCTCCAGCTCTAATTAACGTGAAAATCACCACGGCCTTTTCAGACACTCCATTAAACATGGCATCACTTGCCGATCATGCTAAAACGAGCTCATCAAACACGAGATTTTGAGCCAATGTTGTCCTAAACGCGGATCAACATTAAATCGACATTGGACAATCATCTTCTGTCCTTTTTGGAAATGGATAACCGTTTATCATTTTAATGCTACGTTTGAGCATGATAAATGGCTATTTTGAAAATAAATTCTACTTGAAATCGCAATTATGGTAATATTTGTATTATGATCAATATTAAGGGTAATGTCGCACATTAAAACAAGTATATTTCGCACATTCACACAGGAATGTGCGGCGCAAATGGTCAGAGCCTATGGCGTAAATGGGCATTTACCCGCTAGGTATGATCATAGCCGTTTTTAATCTGTGTTATTAGCAGGTTAAATCACAGATATTTAAAATGAAATGAGCGTTTAAACATGAATGTTTGCAAACGTCTGGTCTCAAATGAAACAAATATGAGTGATTTTCACTCACTTTAAGTTGTGGGTCGCGGTAGCGAGACACAACTTGAAGTGGGTGGAAATTTAAATTTGAGCTCTGAGCAGCTGCTTGTCTTGTCAGTATTTTAAACGTACTAGGCCCTATTATGATAATTATAGTAATAACGTGTATTTGGTCAGGTAATGTGGTAATTTGGCGTCTTCACTGTACAATTTGAGCCCTCAGTTCGGCCGACAAATCAAAGGACCTGGTGGGGCTTAATTAACACAAGCCGTTGTTATATTAAAATGTATATGTATGTTACATAATTATTAGGCTAAAGCTGACACTATAATATTCTGGCAAAACCGTCAGTACCATAAAGTTTCTAATATTCACACACTTTAAAGCCAGAAAATTAACATCGGTAAACCATTGTGCTTTTTGATCATCCGAGAGCGAGATATATAATTTGATAGTGGTAATTTAATCTTTGATGTTGAGATTAGCTGGTATTGAAAAATAGTGTGTTGCCAAAAATCATATGCACTGCAGGCAGCCACATCAGTGCAGACATTATGACATTTTGAGTAGTTTTAATCAGCGATAATGTCACACGTACTTTGTTTATCGATATAAAACAGCCATTATACGTTATTAATTCGAAAAATTGTGATGCAAAGGCCACAAACATAAAAAATACGTCACATGTGCATCTCCACGTTCTGACTGTGTGGAGCAATAATACTGTTCCGTAGCGTTGCATGACATATATCCAGTAAAATATACATAATGTAATTTTACATTTGTATCCATTTCAATGTGTGTTTCGCTGTCCTCAAATGGATTACACTTTGCAATTCATGTCATTTACCCGAACGATAACCTCCAATATAATGATGATGATAATGATGATGATGATGATGATGATGATGATGATGATGATGATGATGATGATGATGATGATGATGATGATGATGATGATGATGATGATGATGATGATGATGATGATGATGATGATGATGATGATGATGATGATGATGATGATGATGATGATGATGATGATGATGATGATGATGATGATGATGATGATGATGATGATGATGATGATGATGATGATGATGATGATGATGATGATGATGATGATGATGATGATGATGATGATGATGATGATGATGATGATGATGATGATGATGATGATGATGATGATGATGATGATGATGATGATGATGATGATGATGATGATGATGATGATGATGATGATGATGATGATGATGATGATGATGATGATGATGATGATGATGATGATGATGATGATGATGATGATGATGATGATGATGATGATGATGATGATGATGAAGATGGTGGTGGTGGTGGTGGTGGTGATGATGATGATGATGATGATGATGATGATGATGATGATGATGATGATGATGATGATGATGATGATGATGATGATGATGATGATGATGATGATGATGATGATGATGATGATGATGATGATGATGATGATGATGATGATGATGATGATGATGATGATGATGATGATGATGATGATGATGATGATGATGATGATGATGATGATGATGATGATGATGATGATGATGATGATGATGATGATGATGATGATGATGATGATGATGATGATGATGATGATGATGATGATGATGATGATGATGATGATGATGATGATGATGATGATGACAAATCTGTACACCCTGCAGCTTTGATATCTCCTTTTCAGTGACGTTGAACAGGACAGAGATACAATAGTCCAGCTTGTCACCTATCAACGAAGTTGCAATTGCTTTAGCAACAGATGGTTTTGAAAAGTACCTAATTCTACGCATGTCACGTATATGATAGTAACGAGCGCGAGATTTACCAGATATGTGACTCTTAAAATTTAAAGCACTGTCAAAGATATGCCAAGATTTATAGCAGATGGAGAAGAAGTTACTTCTTGTGCCAACAATCTTCTTGGAAAACATTTCGAAAAATGTTCACGCTGCACTTTAAATCCAATTTTTAAAAATTCGGTCTTATCAGGGTTAAGTTTGCTGAGGTGCAATTAGCTTATTTATATCTTATCTATCTGGTGGTGCAATGAGCTTATATCTATCTTGTAAGTTCAATATTATGGCAAATCTGAAAAAAATCAAAGAATACAAAATATGTATTTACACTATGTCCTTCTGACAATTATTTCTTTCGTGAAAATTCAAGATATTTATTTCAAGGTATTTAAAAAATACTTTAGCCCCCCCCCCTCTCTGAGTAGCGAATAGTGGCCCATTCAGATCGCCTATACCACCAATAGTTAATAATAAAAATACAATAAGGATGGCCCATAAAAATATTCAATTTTCAGGGATATTTTTATTATTGCTCTCGAGGAGATAATATATCTGAAAAATAAGAAAAGCCGGTCAACTTAATTAAGTGAAAATAGCAGCTATTTTCAATTTCAAGCAATATCCATATTGCTATGTTTTTGCTGCTATCATATTTCCTCTATTATTTTCTGCGATGAGTTATATTCGATTCGGCTTTTGATAGGGGGGGGGGCACCTCAGCTGACCAAATTGAACAAATATGAGTCAGTGCCGCATTTTGAAGTTACTTATGTGGATCGCGGTAGCAAACTTGGTTAACAAACAAGCATTCCGATTGTTGAAATAGATAACTGTAAGAAAATAATGTAGAAGTGGTGCCGCTTCGAAAACAAATTGCACGTTTCTAAGGTGAATTTCTCTACCAATATTGCAGCGATTTTCACGCGTTTTGTTCCATAAGGTGCGGACATTTCTTATTGTAGACTCAGATTAACCATTGGCGTTCCTCACACCGGCCAGGTGGACCATAGTTTGGCAAAATTGCCGATATTGGCCGTCAAAAGCATTGTTTAGGCTTTTATTTTAACCCTGATAACTACTATTAAATCCATTTTGATGTAAAGCATTTCCCCGTAAATTTGTGTGTCCCACAACAGTAGGCCTACATTATTTGTATAAAGAAGCAAAGATGACCTGTACGCACAACTAATGTAAAGTGGTATCATCAACAAGGTCATGTAGTGCAATGAGCTTATATAAATATCTTATCTATCTGGTAAGGTCAATATCATGGTAAAGCTATTTTTTTTAAGAATAAGCAATATTTATTTACCATGTGTCCTTCTGACAAGTATTTATTTCATGAAAATGCAGACTCAATATATTTATTTTAAAAATACTCTACCGCCCCCCCCCCCTCCCTGGGTATTGAATGGTGGCCCCCTAATGACTCTTATAAGTTCACGTGGTGGACTCTTCCAATGCTTACTTGGGCTAATATTATACGTCTCTGGCTATGTTTTAGCAGGTATAGAGTCAGATTGTCTATACCACCAATAGTTAATAATGAAAATACAATAATTATTGTCCATAAAAATATTCAATTTTCAGGGATATTTGTATTATTGCTCTCGCGGAGATGATAAAGTCAAAAATAAAAAAGATAATTAATACATCGGAAAAATAATACAAGCCGGTCAACTTAATTAAGTAAAAAACAGTAACTATTCTCAATTCCAAGCAATATCCATATTGCTATTTTTTGTTGCTATCATATTTCCTCTAGTGTTTTCTGCAATGAGTTATATTCGATTCGGCTTTGTTTAGTGGAGGTACCTCAGATGACCAGTTGCTAGATATTTAGAGGAGGAGGATTTGACCCCGGGGCTTCATAGTATTGTGATATTGCCACAACTTGTAAAAAGCTATACGTTATGCCACATTACCGCAGAAAATCACATTCCCCGGGGTTTACTGACCTCTTCTATATAAACAATCACCGCCGTCTAAACTACTCACTAGAACTGTCGACCTTCTAGAATAAAAGTGGAGCCCGTGAATGGCATAAGCTGTGTGATGTGACGGGAGTGATGGGGGTTATATAATCGTATTACAGCCTTGGATACAAATGAGTCTGTCTGCTGGGTGGTGATAACTAATATGTACTATGATGAATGTGCATGTTAAGCCACCAGGGGTGCTTCCCCAGCAGATACCAGCTATTCACCCATTGCTGGTTCAATGTTGGGCCAGCGTCGTAAACGATGGACTGACATTGATCCAACAATGACTGAGCAACTCCTGTGTGTTGGAATGGAATGATGGAGATGGGCCTTGGTGTCTTCTGCACTCTGATGTCGAGAAGTAACGTGCTTCACCTCAGACCCCAAGGATTCCAGTACAAATCCGTATCCATGGTGGTTTCATGCCTTCTAGTTTTGTCTTCCACTGCATATGTTTCCAACCGATTTTAGTTTATTATTTTGTTAAATAGTTATCCGTTGAAACATGACATACTCCGTGTCAATGTGCGAATGAGTGAGTGTGCGAATGGGCAAGCGAGCGAGTGAACAAATTATTGCGTGTGTGAGTAAATGAATGGATGAGTGTGCGAATGAGTGAGTGAGTGAGTGAGTGAGTGAGTGAGTGAGTGAGTGAGTGAGTGAGTGAGTGAGTGAGTGAGTGAGTGAGTGAGTGAGTGAGTGAGTGAGTGAGTGAGTGAGTGAGTGAGTGAGTGAGTGAGTGAGTGAGTGAGTGAGTGAGTGAGTGAGTGGGTGAGTGGGTGAGTGGGTGAGTGGTTGAGTGAGTGAGTGAGTGAGTGAGTGAGTGAGTGAGTGAGTGAGTGAGTGAGTGAGTGAGTGAGTGAGTGAGTGAGTGAGTGAGTGAGTGAGTGAGTGAGTGAGTGAGTGAGTGAGTGAGTGAGTGAGTGAGTGAGTGAGTGAGTGAGTGAGTGAGTGAGTGAGTGAGTGAGTGAGTGAGTGAGTGAGTGAGTGAGTGAGTGAGTGAGTGAGTGAGTGAGTGAGTGAGTGAGTGAGTGAGTGAGTGAGTGAGTGAGTGAGTGAGTGAGTGAGTGAGTGAGTGAGTGAGTGAGTGAGTGAGTGAGTGAGTGAGTGAGTGAGTGAGTGAGTGAGTGAGTGAGTGAGTGAGTGAGTGAGTGAGTGAGTGAGTGAGTGAGTGAGTGAGTGAGTGAAGCATACTGTATTGTATTTTAATATTGTAAAATATACTCAACAACAAATATCCGGTTGATATAAATCATGTATGTTGATTCACCTGCAGCCAGTCAGCTAAATCCGCCTATCAATCAATGACATTCTCAAGCTCATTAGTGCGGCATGTAATCGGGATGATACATGATTAACAGACAGACCACGGCGGCTGAATAATTGACAATCCCACGGACGTCATCAGAATCGACAGCCACTCACCATGATAGAAGACAATTCCATATTTTCCATTACCTTGAAATGGAAGCTTGGATTTTAGGGAAGTCCTTCGGCTTAGTCTGCATTGCAAGGCCAGAAGGGTGACAGCTCAGCCAGGTGGCTTATAGTCTAAACTTGCCTGGGCGGTGCGTTTCAATTCTATTTTCTGCTAACGCTATCGCATTTGGAAAATTGACTGGATGAATGCGATGGCAAATTCAGTTGTTGAACGCTATCACGTTCAATGTGACTAGATGAATGAGATGTTTTTTACCAAGCTAATAAAATGAGAAAATGGTACAACTATTTACTATTATCGTTGATTTAAATAACAAAAAGTGGCAATTTATAAAACGACTACTAAAATTTTATTGATTTTTGGCTGATTTATTTGCTGATCATTTTTCACGTGTCCTTCGTGGAGATGGCAATGTGGAAGCGGTTTTGTCGATTAATCATCTTCACCTTATCTCGGTCGTCCATACAACCCCCACACACTCAACCACAAACCCCGGACAAAACAATAAAACCAACACCTATTTTGAGGGGAATCAATCAAATTGCAGCGTCCTGTAGAATAAAATGGTGTCTGCGCACTGCGGAATGATTAAAATTGATCACTTGACGTTTCACGCACGCACGCACGCACGCACGCACGCACGCACGCACGCACGCACGCACGCACGCACGCACGCACGCACGCACACACGCACATACACACACACACACACACACACACACACACACACACAGACACACACACACAAACACACACACACACACACACACACACGTAATAATGGGTGACATTTAGCTGTGTTAATTAGACATGCACGTAACATTTAGATGGATCAACGAAAATCCTTCTGCGTAATGTCAATACGTTCCAGTCTACAATGGCAATTTATCCCAACACAATGCACCATTTCCTTGAATCTACTGGACGACACTGAGCAAAACATATTCTCAATCTGCACGTTGTCAACTAAAGGTGATTGTCTAATGTGATTCTGAATGCTGATTCGGTGTTCCAAACAACTGATGCGGTGCTCACATCAGCTACTGCAGTACTGTCAATAGCTGTAACATCTAGTGTTCTCATAAGCTGCTGCGGTGCTCTTGTGAGCTGCTGTGGTAATATTGTTCCTCTTTTTGACAAAATACACCCTGTTTCATATATTTAACATATGTGCGAGGTACAATGCCTTAAAGGCACGGTGAAGTGATTTCAGTTTAACAATATAATTAAAGTATATATCTGCTAACTTAGCAGATTATTTTAGTCCACTAATTATCAGTTATTTTCAAAAATAAAAACTGGAAATGTGCACTTTTTCTGGGCTGGGCGGATCTCACAACTCATGACTTCACACACAAAAACCGCCCATTATTGAATCAGAATTAACATTGAAACCGCATCGGGTATATGTTTCATGTTTCTTGTATTTGTACATGAGCTGAACTAGATTTCTATTCATTTTAATGTGCCCGCATCGAGAGGATGAACAAGGGGTGAGTGAATGCTAGACTATGGCAAGGAGCGGGCACGGTGATGGCCATCAATTCTAGTGCTTCTCCTGCGTTGGACCGGCGTTCCGTGTTAACTTTGGTCAGGTTTATAAAATCCTGCAGTGCAACATTAGCTACACGTATATGTACATGTATTATAAGCAGCCAAGCATGTCTCCATCTTGGGACGTCACGAATTAGCTCCGCCCCCTACCTTTGCCTTTAGGAAAATCGTTCCCAGTGGTTTGAAAATGGGAGCGGAGCATTCTAGTATTTAAAAAGTCATCTAAAATAGTATGAACTATGATATTGTGCAGAGTAGGTCGGAGGACTACATGGGGCCTTTAAATTTCAGTAAAATGCTAACGCAACTGATGCCTAGCGTCTCATATATGGGACGGATGTAAATTTCAATACTGCAGCTAGCTACAATGTTGTTAGTATGCGTGTTATTAGATGCCACCCATATGCGGTAAACATTCATCATACATTTTGGAAAATATTTAACATGGGTAATTCATGCACTGATGGGTTAATCACATTTATTAACATTACATGGTGGGTTCAGCTCATCCAAAAAAATAATAAAAAATACATAATGAACATCATGAATGAATACATGATTGTAATAATTTGATAACTTACTAAAGATCCAAATAAGAAAGATGGTATTAAGCGTTCAACATATCATAGGCTAAAGTATATTAGAGGCTTTCAAAAACATTATCAAACTAGAAAAGGAGTTCCCGAGCTCCAAGGCCCGACATTAGTCTGTTTAACATCACATCAAACATTTATCATAATTGTCACCCTCACATTTATATCTATTACATTATGTGCCCAGTAGAGGGGTATCATTGCTTGTTACATCTTATGGTAATGTATTTTCGAATATTAAGAATACATTACTGATATAATATTCCACGCTGATTATGCAGCATTTTTATCATATTAAAGATATAACGTTGCGCAGGAACATTTGGCTAAACAAGCGATTCCACGTCTTAGTGATAGCTCCCTATGGTTATAAGATGAGTAAAGGGTTTCATTGCCAGCGCATCACAAAAAAGGTTTTATTTTTTAATTCTAACTTATTATAATCTGAGTGATCACTTAAGTGCTTGTAGTAAAAAAAACTGGGAGATATAACGGAAATAATAATTATACAAATTAACTGCGACAAGAAAAGCACCACTAGATTCACTCATTATAACTGTACAAATATACTACTACTATAAAAGAAAACGCAATCATAGCTGCTTTTTCATTCGCCTGATTTAGCCGTTTTATTTTTTTTTCATTTTCAATCGTATTAATTTAAGGAGATTAGTATTAGATGTGCTATATTAAGAACATTAGCTGTGGACGTGAACAGACGTGTCTCCGAGTAGTTTTCTAAAAAACTATTTTTGTGCTTTACTATAATACGTATGTGATTACTTTTATATCGTATATATAGTGACGGCTACGTCGACATTTTATGGAAAGAATTTTTGACGAACTATGACAAGTATTATTATGTTTTTTTTGTATCAACATCCATGTCAAGCCATGCCTCGGTGTGACGGCCCGCCTCACCTTGGATCAGCCGGTGTATGTCCTCACAACAAAAGTTCAACTATGTCAAGGTGACCTTATGCTATGATGCCCCTCATGTAATGAGGTACATTTTGGTCATGCACCAAGATACATTACAGAGCAAGATAGATGCAATAATCGGGGATCTGTTACAGAATCGGGGATCTGTTACAGAAGAGTATGGTTATACCTCAATTATGGGGGAAAAGGTAATTATTAACCCCCTGTTGGCGTATGTGTGATTCTCCATGCAGGCAGGTACAGCAGATAATATACGTGTAGCTGTAACTGGACGCTCCACTTGATGCAATAGTTGAAGCAAAAAATCTGCTCTGGAATGCATACGCTCTAGAGCTTACGAGCAAATGTAACGAGTCCGAAAGGGACACACATACAGCTTCGTTCATCAGGGGCGTATTTGATAGCGATACGTTTTTTTTCTAATGATGCACTTTGCATTATTTTTTTTTGTGTTGCCAATTATTTCACTTACTACTACATATAATCTAATTTCTCAATCATTTGCACATCGTCTTTGTGATATGTTCTTTCTGAATTTATGATATGCCTTTTGTACTTCGAATACGTCAATAAAAATCATTATTATTATTATTATTATTATTATTATTATTATTATTATTATTATTATTATTATTATTATTATTATTATTATTATTATTATTATTATTATTATTATTATTATTATTATTATTATTATTATTATTATTATTATTATTATTATTATTATTATTATTATTATTATTATTATTATTATTATTATTATTATTATTATTATTATTATTATTATTATTATTATTATTATTATTATTATTATTATCATCATCATCATCATCATCATCATCATCATCATCATCATCATCATCATCATCATCATCATCATCATCATCATCATCATCATCATCATCATCATCATCATCATCATCATCATCATCATCATCATCATCATCATCATCATCATCATCATCATCATCATCATCATCATCATCATCATCATCATCATCATCATCATCATCATCATCATCATCATCATCATCATCATCATCATCATCATCATCATCATCATCATCATCATCATCATCATCATCATCATCATCATCATCATCATCATCATCATCATCATCATCATCATCATCATCATCATCATCATCATCATCATCATCATCATCATCATCATCATCATCATCATCATCATCATCATCATCATCATCATCATCATCATCATCATCATCATCATCTAACATGAGATAATACATCTATGCATCATTATAACTGCACGTCAATTAATTGAGATATATGTTTTCCATGATCATGTTTATCGTCTCGCGGGTAATATAGCTTTCACACTAATTGTGCACCAGGGATTGATATCCCATTCATTCATGTTTCACATTCTCTCAGTTAGCATTTCTTGATGCTTCTACATCACAGAATTGCACTGGTCGAGCTGCAGAGATAGTGAGCAGAATTAATGAATATATTAAGATTTAGTCCAGTGGTTAGGTAGAAGAATATATTTTCCACATGAAACATAACAGTCGAAACCAGGCCTTCATATTTGAACATCATTGGTGGGTAAAAAAAAGCTCAAAGTGGTGAGTGACCGCTCACTATAGTTAAACAATAGGTAACTGGTTAGTAAACACGTAAAAAAATCATTTTGAAAAAAAACACAAAAACACTAAGGTGTGTTTTATATCGCTCACCTGTATAGTGTGCGTGAGTAATCACTCACGCCAAATCTGAAGACCTGCAAAAACTAAAATATTGTGTATCTACTGATCTGATATTTTTGTTGCGGTGTTGATGATATTATTGATCGTTTTAATGCAGTATGTCACCGCAGTAGCCTATGCTTTACTTCCAAGGGACTAGTCCTCCACGCAATTTTCATCACGGTTGTCAAAAGTTTGAAATCAGCATGGTGAATTACCAGTTGTAGATTTTATATTACATTTTTAATATTATTCGACTGAAGTTGTTTCAACAAGGTATCATTTGGTAACAGTTAATGCCTAGGTACAGCCTAATGGCAACTAAGTTGTAAGTACTTTGTTGATTTAATTATGGTGCAAATCGCAATTATTGTTTTCGATGCTGTCGAGATTTATGAAACGTTTTCAATTAGCATGTACAGTATGACACTGTTTCAACAAAGTATGTTCATCGTACGTATACCACATGTAGTTCATCTGCACATGTAGGCACATAATATAACATACTACTGACCTATGCTTTATAATCGTGTTTAAAGTTCATGATAATATTGTAGATAGTCTATCTCCCTGGAAATCACTTACCAATCCATATGTCGGCGTAGACTCTTATAAATAAACGTGTGTGCGAAACTGGTGATTTCAAATGAATTTATCACTACTTTAGACGTGGTGCCATTGTTGGATGTTTTAAATTAGGCTACCCTTGTAAATATTGCTAATTCCCTTTACTACTAAATAGTGATGACTGCTCTTATAAATGAACCTGTAGGCCTATGTGATCATGGCGACTTCAAATGAGTCTATCACTGCTATAGTCAACAAATGAATTCAAACGATGCTGACCATTTTGAACTTTTTTATTTTTAATTTTAGGCGAACCTTGTAAGCGAAGTATTTCCTGATACCCCGTACTACTAAACAGTTATAACTGTGGTTAATACTTCCAATTTCAGTTTATTTCTTAGGTTTTATTGTTTTTAGCTACATTTAAGATGTACCATCCTCATCGTAATCCCGCAAGCCGTCAATATTGTTATCATAATTATCGACTTGCAGTGGAGGAAGATGACTTGAAGTGGGTGAGAAATGAGAAAACATATTTTGTTGTTATTGAAACAGTTCCATGTAAATTAAGTAATTCTCCAGATAGGATTTGATGCATCGTGAGGGTTTGTACGGTTAAATAAATCCGCACCACCAATTCGGTTACACCTGAATGTAGTGAATTATATTCAGTTAATGGTTAAAGAGCCTCTGCCATGAGGTCAACATCGTGACGAGGAAATAAAACGTAAACAGACGCTATCTAAAGTTATGGACAACGAATCAAGGTATTTATAAGAATAGAATTGACAATTCAACACGATTGAAAATCGTGAGGATGAGATATGGATAGACAAGTAACTTGTGCATATCATCCTCACTCATTTAAATTCTATTAAATTGTCAATTCTATTCTAATAAATATTTTGATTCGTTCGTCCATTGTTGCATGGCTAGGTGGATGTAATATTTTTTTCAGGATGTTGTTCATTAATTTGTTGTAGTAATATATTATTTATATAGTTGTGCATCACTTCCTATTGTATATTGTGCTAAACCTCATTTAAAATAGTCTTTATGTATTAAAAAGTATAGCGAAAGATAAATGTTTAGAGTTACAATGGACGCTTTGATAACACATAATACATTTTATTTGAATAATATCCTCCCGTGGAATGTTGTTTGGACAATGCATGTATTTATTCCAGCATGCTGCATGATTTCTGCCCTGTCTCATATGGTAGCCCACAAAGCACAGGAGAGAACTAATAAAAAACTAATTAAATTACGAATGTAAGAAAATAGCTTGAGATTAGATCAATTGAATTCAATTTTTGTCGAATCAATGTATTATGTGATGTGTAGGCCTATGCTTCACGAACTATTGATTATTAAATAAAATGCTGGCCAGTGGGGTGGCGATCTCTGTACGTGACCTGATTAGACTGCTCCACATTTGTGAGAGTAGGTGGTGACCTCCAGTTCTATTGAGGGCAGATTTATCTTCTTTGATGTAGATTGCTCCTTTATTGCCGGTCCCAGCCAGTTTTTCAGGTTTGCCAGTACAGCTGTACTATCTACGTATCTAGACCAGTCTAATTAGGTCACATCTGAAGGTGAACAACCCTCAGGTTATACAATCAGGCGAACACGAGAGGTTCAAACAATGTTTGTTTAATGTTAGCCCAGCGTCACAGACGATGGGCTAACAATAAACAGACATTGGTTCCACATGTCAATTGTGTCGAGTTGGCTGAGATATTTCACAATAGATAGCCACTGTCGCATTGTAACATCCGCCTCCAGGCTAGAATTTAAAAAAAGACTTTCTCGAATGGGATGTTGGATGATCATCTTGATTTTTTTTAAATGCATTGGTTACTTCAGATTAACTGGTTGTTTTAATAAGCCTGACTAAATCAAGGTTATATATTATAGACCTATATAATAAATCAAAACACATTTTAGCTGGATATTGGATGGGCGGGGGCCCTAGGGTAGTGGTTAGCACCGCTGCCTTTCACGCCAGAGTCCGGGGTTCGGTTCCCGGTCTCGGCGGTTTGAAAGAAACAAAAATGTTTCTTCCCCATCCACGTGTGAAAGTTAGTATTGTGGGGAGCCTCCGTGACCGAGAGGTAGCGTGCTCGGCCTCAGACCGCCAGGGCTCGAATTTCGAATCCTGTGTCTGGAGGACAGTGTCATCTCAATCATCTCACCATCCTCAGGAGGTTCTCCTGGCCCAGTTTAGCCTATATGTGCACAAAGGTGGCCTAAAGCCCGATTCATTTCATTTGGATATTGGATGTCGAATAAATGTGGTCACGGTGAGATTTTTTGTCTAAAATGAGTTGGGGTGAATGTAACTAAACTCGGCACAGAATTGACCGATCTTGGCGATGCTTCTGTCTACACTTGCATATGAGATGATCGGGGACTTATGTCTGATAATGTTAGGTCAAGATTAGACTGATTACTGTCAATTAACGCCCGGGTATATAACCAAAATATACATGAGGACCTAATGGACTCATTGTAGTGTTATATCATTGATTTATTTTAATCATATATTCAGTTAATTTGCAAGTAATGGTATTTAAAATACACATGTGACGTCAGTCTACTGTTGAAACACTAAATTCGGATCTACGAATCTACTGTTATTTTTGGTTACAGCCCTATGTTCAGAAAGTCCTATGTTCAGGAGGTCCTATGTTCAGAAGGTTCTATGTTCAGAAGGTCCTTTGCTCAGTAGGTCCTATGTTCAGAAGGTTCTATATTCAGAAGGTTCTATGTTCAGAAATATTTGTTCAGAAGGTCCTATGTTTAGAAAGTACGGGTGACGATTTCTCAGTTTCAATTGGGCACACGACGTTGGATCAACGTCAATGACTTTGATTTAATGTCGCAAAAACGTTGTGTACCCAGTGGGTTTCCGAGCGTAAAATTAATGACGTTAGATCAATTTGAGGACTCATTAAATTGTAGATATTGCAGTTATAATTACTTTCCATAGGAGGTACGCTGTTCGAAATACCATATAAAAAACGAGTGATATAGATGTATAAATATCAATTATTTTATCTTATGTGGTCTATGACATTATTCACAGCCTTCACAAGTAAACATTTCGGGTGGTTAAAAAATATTATTTAATCAATTTATCGGAAACCGTCTATATGTAAAATAAGAAATAGGCACACATGTACGTCTTTTAAATAGAATAAATGTATGATCGTCGTGACCAGTGAACTACTCATATGGTATACATATAGATGTCTGAGTCATGTAATTGTAAATTGCTGCTGTACGTCCTTTTTTGACAGTCCAGTTAATTGATGAGATGAATGATATACAGATGATGATGAGAGCGTGGAGTGATAAGGCATGGTGGATTATTGAGAGTATTCTCATTGAAAAATATTGTATATATCGCCCTCTGTAAACCCATTAGCTTCGTCTCATAATTTCATTACATCAAAGGGTCTAACTTCTTACATTGTAAAACTTTTCAGAGTAGTCGCCCCATGGCTAATAAATTGTCTGTGCAAAATGTCATAAAAATTGGTTCAAATTGACTGAGGAATCCGCGAAATAGTCAAGCAGATAAGCTGATAGATTGTTCAAAATGTGATAGAAGCGCCAAATTTCGCCCATGTGTAGAGTTTGGTATGTAGATTCATATACAAGCAAGCCCCAAGACGATTTCGAAATTTAAAGATCGGAATTTAGATAATTAATGCCGCCATTAGCGGAAAATGGTTTAAACTCATTATCTCCTCCAAAATATGGAATAACAAAGAAAAAAGTGTGTTTGCACCTACATGTATGTTTGTATGGTCGAATATTACAATAAAACAGTCAGAATTATAATTTATTGCAAAGTTAAAACAAATCGATGTAAATTTGCAAAATTAGTGCCGCCATTGGAGAAAAAATGATTAAATCCTATATCTCCGTCAATATTAGAGATATGAAAGAAAAAAACGTGTCTGGACCTATGATTGTATGGTCAAATATTACAATGAAACAGTCAGAATCATAATATAATAAGCAAATAAAATAACAATATATGTAAATTTAAAGAAATATTTCCGCCGTTAAAGGAAAAAGGATTAAATCCATTATCTCCGTCACAATTAACGATAATAAAGATAAAATCGTGTCTACACCTATGTTTGCATGGTCAAATATTACAATAAAACAATAAGAATCATGATATAATAAAAAAGATATATATATTTTTGAAAAATCTTATAACTCTTAATAAATTAATTAAATCCATTTTCTCAGTCAAAATAAAGTTATTGACGAAAAACTACTGTTTACACCGCATGTTTGTACAGTATGTTGTATTTGAAGAAAATCAAATAAAAATAATAAATGTCATTACATTTGTGATTTATTATCAACAGCTGTGTCAATGTATCGTGTACAAAATGTCTAACTATGATTTAAATAAGTAACATTTAACAAAATCAGGTGACGTGAGCATCGAAATAAAACAGGTTAATCATTAGTGCCAATGCTGATAGCACCGTATCACACCCAGATACAGCAGGAAAAAGGGTAACGCTGCACACACATCTGGGCCAAGATGAATGGCAATTCTGTGGGCTGCTATGTATCAGAACTTTTTCCTACCCCAAATACTAACCACAACTCCTCGATGCCCATCTTTGCTGCATATGCCACTGCCAGATACACTACATCAGTGTCTACAGCTCTGATCAAAATTTTGCTACAACCCATCTTTATTGCGTGAGCTGCATGAAGGAAAACGATGGTATCGCCCTCTTCGTGGTTACATGGTGATATACCACTCTTATCAACAGGCATAGAGCTGATTATGTCTTCATTGCAAGAGCTGATTATCTGCACTCCTTGAATTTGGAGGTCAGCTACGCATGTAGCCAGAAAGGTGAATAATTCGATCTTATTGTTTTCGTTGCGCAGGAAACCGCTCGAATTTCCTGGTATGGTACAGTTTGGTAAGATACGTCGAGGAACACCTTGACCTTGTGCTTCTCTTGTGCTATGTTTGAGACTATCAGGTAGATATCTATCCTACACAATGTCAAGTCGTCTGACTGTACTCGCTTGGCTTACTATATATGGTTGGGATACATCTGTTTTATAATCATTAAATGCTTTTGCTTGTTAACTAATACTGGACCATCAATGTTTTTCATGTCGACATCTGGAGAATCATATGCGGTATAAATCTCCAGGCAGTGAAGCATAACAGATTTTTGGCCAATACTACGTTTCCCCATTGAAGACAGGGGCGGTGGAGAGAACGGGTTCTCATGTCGAAAAAAAGTCTTCCAAGGTTACCCTCTCTTGATTGATACGCTATATGTATGATCTTGCGAAAAGATTGCAATCACTTTTTTGAGACGATAAATGAGTCTGGTTTTTGGTACGAGAAGTTAGAGATGTTCCAAATAGTGGAAAGTTGTTCCCATGGATTGTGCCCGTTATTGCAACTGTGTGTTTTTCAAGTCTATTAACGCAATACGAATTATACTGTTGCTGTCCTATTGTCTCTATTGATTTCACTGTGCCTACTACAGTTTTAGGCATAATCTCCTTGTTATCTAATACCAAAAAGTCTAGGTTGTCTTCTGTGAAGGGATTTCCCATTTCTTCTATGACTGGGGTTAAAGATATGACATCATTCGCAAAAGCACGTTGTGTGCTTGGAGTTTGTTTGTGGTGTCGAGTATCACCGGTTTGTGGTTTCTGAAATGTCACTTCAAACTATTTGATTGATCGAGCCACCATCCAGTGCTTGAGAGCAGCTGGGTTATCAGTGAGACCAACCGCTCCTCCACCACCTTTAATAATCTTGTTTTCCTACTCATGGTTTTGGTCCCCTCCACCACTTTTATTAAAAAAAATTCCTACTCATGGTTTTGGTCCAGAACTAGCAATGAGAATACATGACGTGATTTTTGCACAACAAACTTGCCGGCTTAGAACTCGTTGTGCACGGTAGGATGGATATCTTTCAGATAAATCATGTCTTGGATGTGGTCGGGAAGCCACCTGGCATAATTGATATGGTCAAGAGCGAACATCCAGGGTGACAGTTGACCAAGGATATACAAGGATATACAAAGGATATACAAAGCAAAGTTTCCCTCTCTAAGTGATTCCACCAGCTGCAAGACAGCAAGCTCCAATTTCAACGCAATTGACCAAAATTTAAATTGTAGATACTTCTCAGTTTTTTCCTCTACCCAGTCTTTAAACTCTATTTGTTGATTAGTAATGCTACTGTCTGCTTCATATGATTTTCGTTGGAAGACATGCAGTGCACAAGCTGTAATTTGATTTGTATAACGTGAGCGAGTTACATGTGATGCTTTTAAGATTGCATTTGCCCTTCCAGGGATTGTGATGTCTGCCTGAACTAATACACATTCCCACCCACTATTTGTCAGCCACTGGCCAATCATATTCAATGAAGCAATCTCGATGTGTAAACTGCCCTTCATAACAATATATCTGTCCTCACCATATATATCTGACATTATAACTGTTTACCGAGGGCAAAGAGAGGCTGGTCCATGGCAATGATAGGTACCTGGCCTGGGTTTATATGATCTGCTGCTGCTTTCACCATTTTCATTGAATGGATAATCAAAGACCCTCATTGTGCATTTTCATGAAATAAAGATGTAAGTTATTGTGCTGTTTCCATCCAGTTTTTACAGGGTGAATATTGGTTTAAGAGATTGGCAGTTCAGATATCTTCCTTTGTTTTTGAGTAGGTAGACCCTGAATCACAGAACTTCGGTCAACCCCATCTAAATCTTTACTTGGATGCTGGGTCAAAGAAATGGCAGTGCCGTGAAATGAATCATTAGCAGTTCTTGAACTAGGGTTGTGATCTATGTTATCTACATTCCCAGTTGTAAATATATATTTTCTAAGCTTCATTGGAGATACCACACCTTCTTGTTCGCTCAATTGGCAGACCCTGTTGGCCATATCTGTAGAGATCTATAGAACCCTGTCATACGATATGCACAAGCCAAGTTGGTGAAATTTATCAATAAGAGCTATCTTTCGTGTTTCAGCATAGATGACCAATGCTATGTAGATGGCAAGGGGAGTTTATTTGGCTTGGTTATGTCGAATGGTTGCAGATGATATAGCTCTAAAGAGTTTGCAAAAGAGTTTTATCATTAAATTGAACAGCGAAACTCAAGTCTCCGGCCGTCTGGGCATGTCTGGGGGTATATCCCCTAGACATGCCCAGAACCCCTTATCGGGCGAGCGAAGGAAATCGCTCTCAATAACCCACCATGCCCTATCGCCCCCACCCTCACATCATCATCTGTACATCATTCATCCCATCAATTGACTACAACGTTTTTATCGTATTATAGTGTCACTTAAAAGACCTTTTGTGCCGAAAAGTGACGTAAAGCAATGATTTACTACTACTACACAGAGCGACAGTTCAGCTAGTAACTTACAATCTTGCAGTTCCAATGCACACCATCTGACATCCCGATCCAAATTAAAACTGGAAGCTCTGTGCAATCAGCCTCCTGGTTTTTCACAAAAGAAACATCTTAATTGTTCTGCATCTGCTTCATTACCTACAATACCTTAAGATCCGAAAACTTTGTAATACATGACTTGTGTCATTAACCGTTATTCACAAGTTATGTGTCTGCAACACCCCGACCATCATCGAGCCATGATACATTAATGCCCATAGGCATATTATCCAACTGTTGTAAACAACAAATGTTTCTGGCCAACTTTCTATACCCGGAGTCATAGTCCTTTCCTGTGGATTTTGATGGGCAGATCAATTTCTCGGTTGTGACTTTCTCACATGAAATACAAAGTGACCAGTAAATGGCATCATCATTCTGGAATGGTCTGGGATGGTCTGTTCTCGAGCCGGCTGTAGTAACATCAGACTCCATGGTACGTTCCTAGGGACACATAATTCTATAGGCTACCATCACCAAATAGTCTGTGGGAATATCTCCTGGATTAATGACTACATCCACTACACGATCCACCACAACATGAAACAAACTGAAATAAGTCAGCGAAAACATAACTAATTTCAGCATTTTTATTATTATGAAGTGAAATATGCATTTTCCTTGTACACAAAGGGTTTTATTGAAATGCTTGACACTTGAAACATGGGGCTAGACATACTTTTTATGAGGCTACCATCTATAGAAAAAAAGTTACATCATAATTTCTATTTTTCGCTAATAGCGGCGATAAATTGCGACTTTTACCATGAAGCGGTGAAAATTTGGCTTGGGGCTTGATCTTGTTGGATTCTACATATATCGAAGTATCAGTGCACCAAATTTCATACTTCTATCACAATTTGAACAATTCAATGATATTTCAGTGCTTAACTGCCTGACTAAAATTCATTCACCCTGGTTGATGAATTTAATGTGAATCTGACTATAGAGAAATTACTCCCGGACGGTCTACTTGGGTTTTGCTATGCAATGTAATGCTGACACACCTTGGCTTTTCACACAGCTCCGTTATTCTCGGTTCGGATAGTCCCCAGAGTAACAATAGGAGCCTAACAAAGGGTAACTCCATTCTAGCCACAGTGGCTGAAATAGGTTGACCTCATAAAACAGGCCCGTAGCCAGGATTTTTGTGTGGGGAGTCGTTTTTAGCAAAAAGTGGACCTTTTTGTACTTTTCTTTCTGTCGGTAAGGGGGGGGGGGTGCGGGGACATGCTCACGCGACTTTGTTTTAAACCCTTGTGCTGCTATGTCAGAATATATACGTTTCAAGCAAATTTCAGACTAAATAAAATAACATTTGGAAGATGTCTATTTTTTCGAAATAAAATTATTTTCATTTGAAGCAGGAAATTGCGTTAGCAATTTGCGTTAGCAATTGAGCTTCAAATGAATGAAAAATACTCACAAACAATTAGGCAGCACAGGGATTAATATAAAAACCCATATTGCGCATTTTCTGCCTAAACATAAATTGTGTTTTTAATTTCTGCTGAGTTTTTACTCTTTAAAGTGCTAAATCAATCCATATTATTACGATCACGTGCCAAAAGAACGTATATTTCAACATGAATAGTTATAGGGGAGACCGGGGCTAACTGGGACATATTATTACGATCACGTGCCATTTTGTATTTATGTGTCTACCACTGAATAGATGTCAAGATGTTGAGCAATTTATTACATGCTTTTTGAATGAAAAAGAACGTATATTTCAAGATGAATAGTTATAGGGGAGACCAGGGCTAACTGGGACACTTTTATCATTTATCGCTCTGGGGCAGACAATAATAGAGTTAGAGATTCAAAACAATCATTCAACCTAGGTGTGATATTTGTTATTGTCACAAGGGCCTTTACTAAATGACAACTAAAACCTATACAGATTTGGTGAATTAAAAAAAAAAAATTTATGTCCCAGTTTGCCCCGTATACGGGGCTAAGTAGGACAAGGCCAGGGGCTAACTGGGACACTCCTAAAATTTCAGCAATTTAGGATCTATAGAGATTAAACAAGGTATACTGCATCCTGTGATGATTCCAAATAGTTTGAAGGGGGTGAGCTATAAATAAACATATAAATGCCGTTCAAACACAAAGGTTTAAAGTGCAACAAAATAATGCAGAAAATAACAGCTGATCCCCAATGCACTATAGGCCTAATGTGTTGATACTACGTAACACCCACATTGTGTCCATCCCCAATACATACAATCTAAGCTAGGCCTAACAAATGTTAATTGAGTTGCGCAAACATATATTTAGGTCACATGTCAGTACCCACAGGGGTTAAGTGGGCCACAATGCTCTATTACAACTGGGGCAAACTGGGACACACCGGGGCTAACTGGGACTGTCGCAGTTAGCCCCGCCAGAATTGTCCGAGTAAGCCCCGGGTTGACCTTTTATGAAAAATATGACCTGGCATGTGGGTATGGTACAGCATCGAACATCTAATAATTGTAAATTAGGCAGTAAATATGAGTGTTTTCAGTGATATATTTCAGTATAATACAACTATAGTAATTTAAGTTTTATAAGATTCGTAATTGAGACGTGAAAAATTAATTGAAAGGCAAAAAAATACATTTAGTTTTGCCTGCTCACACAACTCTGCTAGTTCCACTGGGATTGTAGTTCAAGTGGAAGGGGGTAGCCCCTTGTCTCAGTTAACCCCGGTCTCCCCTACTAACATGAATAAATTCCGTTTTGCGAATGTGAGCTCACAAAAAATATCATGGCGTTTCCTAGCTGACTGACTTGACAAAGGATTCATTAATGATTTTGAGTGTAATTTCATGTATTTAATTAGCTATATTATATGCCAGGACAGAAGTATGCATTCTACTAAAGATTGTAGATAATGCTGTTTTGGGGTATGCCTGAACAACCAAAGACAGTTGTGGATCCAGGAATTGACAGACGACGAGGATACACAATTTTTTTCACAATAATTTATATAAACGACAGCTGCCACATCCAGCCTCCTATATGCTCTAGATGGTAACTGAATGTAAAATAAATGTCCAATATCACCCTAGCAAAACACGAGACAAATGTCAATACAAATGTTCTCATAAATTGAAAGTAACTTTTAGTGCCAGAAACGGTATAGGGCCTATAACAACATTCCTGAAGTTTCAATTATGTCGATTAGTGGAGGAGGAAATCTGAAAATTGACGTTATTTAAGGAGTTAGTTGACACTTAAATTCCTAGAGAAAAATAATATATCGCTGCAAATGTATGAACGTCTAGTTTTACGAAGCATGAACAGTTTCTGCGGCAAGTGGTCGAGTTTTTCATAAGACGTGCATATGTGACGTCATGTCGTGATGGTTGTGACGTCACTTTTTCACCAATTTCTACTGGATAATTATAAAGGTGGATCATTTATCAGCTGCCTAGGGGGCCATCAATGATATTTTAATTGTGACATGTTGTATGAAATAGTAATGACATCATAGTTATGAATTATGAACATATGTATACAAAAAAAATAAATAGACAGATCTCATACATATCTTAGATAGAACTAATAGACGACAGAGAGTTTTTGGCAACAATCTTATGAATATAAGCTTATATATTTTTATGAATTTATTGATGAATTTATGTGATTTCTTCTGAAAATCTTTTGTTTTGTGTGATACATTATATATTGCCATTGTATTCTAGTTATTACTTTAGTCAGGAGATCACTTTTGGGAGAGATAATAGGCTAAATTTCCCACCTCTACCCCTTGGGCAAAGGGAACCAGGGCAAAGGGGGGCAGGCCATTTCAATACAAAGACCATACAGCATGGCCCCCTTTGCCCTCTAACTTACAATGGGTAGATATTTCACACACTAATCCCAGTGAACGAAAGTATTTAGTATATTACTTAGTAGGCCTACTTAGTATGTCCAACAAAGCATATCACCTTACACTTCAAATGAAAAGTTTTTATCATATCTGTTTTATCAGGCTTACTTCAATGTACGTATTTATTAAATTTATTTGTTTTTCCATTCTCGTATTATGTATAGTTCATTTATCAGTCACCCTGTCCCAGAGTGAGGCGAGAGCATGTACCATAGCAAACACAGAGAGCCGAACAAACAAATCCCCAAATACAACAAGAACAGTTGCCTGCACAACGCTTCTGGCCCTTCAATACTTAAAAAATATATCAACACTAAAATGAAATAAAATCTAAAGGTAATATTTTTGATAAACGTCACAGTATTTTACTGTATTACATCTAACCTTTATCTTATAAATTACCTGCTACATCATTTTATAATGTGATATTTTCCCATCATTTACTGTATCACACATACATACAATAATTTCTATATAGCTGGAATTGGTGACGTGATTGTCAGCTTTAAATGACGTCGCGTCAGTTTTCAAACACATTATTTGATCATTGGCGAAACGTACCAGCGCGACGACGTACGCGAGCGCGATAGGCATCGCGACCATTTTTAAAAACTGTTACATTTTCGTCACGCCAGTTGTCGCAATGGAATGAATCGGGCTTTAGGCCACCTTTGTCCACATATAGGCAAAACTGGGCCAGGAAAACCTCCTGAGGATGGTGAGATGAATGAGATGACTGTCCTCCAGACACAGGATTCGAAATTCGAGCCTTGGCGGTCTGAGGCCGAGCACGCTACCTCTCGGTCACGTAGGCTCCCCACAATACTGAGTTTTACACGTGGATGGGGGAGAAACATTTTTGTTTCTTTCAAACCGCCGAGACCGGGAACCGAACCCCGAACTCTAGCGTGAAAGGCAGCGGTGCTAACCACTACCATAGGGCCCCCGCCCGCCGGCTGTCGCGCCTCACATGTCGCGTTGGTCGTCGCGTTGGTGTGTGGACAGTCATGTAATTTTCGCGTCAGTCGTCGCGTCACTCGTCACGTGCCTAATCGCGCTGACGTTCGCGTTGGTGTGGAGAAATGTAAATAACCCTATATATTATTTTAACCATCAGTCTGTTCTCTTTCAATATAAAACATAGCGAGAAGCTCGGCAGAATGGACTCTGAGTTTGAAACCATCACTGTAGTTGTTGGAGGAAATGACTGCTACTCAGACAGATTGATCCCGGACATAAGCAAAAATTATGATAAACTCATCAAAAAAGCAAAATCTATGTGCCAGAGAAGAGTGACTATGTCCAGTATCTGCCCACGACTTGATACTGTAGACGTCCAAAGAAAAATTGAACTGACCAATACAGCCTTAAAAAATCTGTGCGACACACATAGCAGCAGATTTGTCAACAATGACAATTTTATCAAGCTGGCTGACAAGACGGTAAACGACTCCCTATTGATGAGAGATAGAGTACATCTGACCTGGCAACCCAGTAATAAATTAGCACTAAATCTGAAGCTCAAAACAACCGAAAAATGTGTGTCGCTGTACAGATCAAGAGGTAGACCAAGACAGACTAGATATGCCAGTAACTACAGGCGCTCTGATGTAAACCAAACCAGGCCGACAGAGAGAGAATACAATGGATTAAAACATTCCCAGAAAGATGAACGACAAAACCACTATTACAGACATGATTCCTACTATCACAGAAGTAGCCAGAACAGAGAAGACCACCAGATACTAAGACAGAGGCACCAGCAAAGAAGTGACGCATATCATCCCAGAAAAGATCAACACGGATATGACACCAACACTCGTAAAAACACCAGACATGACACCAATAACCGTCAATGTGACCACTGCTGGCAATTTAAATGTGAATGCTACTGAAAATTACAGGAGGAAAAAGGAAATCAGGACATAGGCCTCATGCCGTCAAATGTTAAACAACCTTCTAGTAGAACAACTTACATGGATGATAACAAAATAGACAATAGTGACACAAATAATATAAAAATGAAACACTGCAACATCAAGACTGAAATATATAATCGAAAACAAAACAAAGGAGTGAAAATTGGACATTTGAACATACGAAGCTTATTGAAAAAAATAGATGAAATTAAGATTTTAATACATCAGAATAGTTTTGACATTCTAGCTATATCTGAAACATGGTTATCGGACAAAATGAACTTGTAAATATACCTGGTTTTAATGTATATAGAGAGGATAGACAGAGTCATGGTGGGGGTGTTTTAATATATATAAAGGAGACTTTACCTCATACATATTGTCCAGATCTCACCAATTTTAATAATACTGAAGTGGTCTGGGTTAGGATTGAGAATAAATCTTCCCCTTCTTTTTATGTATCATGTGTATATAACCCCAAAGCGGACGATGAGAACTATTACCAATGCATGTTAAATAATTTTGAAAATGTTTTAGCAAAGAATAAGGAATTTTTTATCCTTGGTGACTTAAACATTAACTACATCTTAGACGAAAATTTATGTGAAAATCAAGCTCACTTTATAGAATCACTCCTTTGTTGCAAACAATTGATAGTTGAACCTACTCGTGTTACACAATCATCTCAGTCAGTCATTGATCATATATATACCACGATGCCTCACAACCACTTGGATCACGGGATACTGAAATATACTCTTAGTGATCATTACTTTATATTTACAACTCTGAAATTTAGGCGCCAAGCTTCTCCTCCAAAATTTATTCACAAAAACGATTACAATGGAATAAATATAAATGATTTTATTCTCGATTTAATGGATATTGGACTATATAGTGGTGTTATTGATGCTAAATCAACATCTGATGCCTGGAGAGATTGGTCAAATGCATTTAATACGGTGGTTAGCAAACATGTCAAAATTAAAGAAATTAGAGTCAAAGATAGGTCAAATCCATGGATGACCAACGAAATTTTAGCCTTTATATATAAACGTGATTATACTCACCGCATGGCATGGCCGCATTAGCTCTTCCGACAAAATGAATGAATATAAAATACTGAGAAATTTGGTCATCTCAACAATTCGATACTCGCAACGATCCTATTATAAGAAAACAATCACAGCCAATAAATCCTGTGACGTTTGGAGAGCAGTAAACCAATCCCTGGGAAAAAATAGAAAAAGTTCCATCAGATCTGTCACCTGATGCGTGGAATGAACACTTTGCGTCCGTTGGAAATAAACTGTGTAGTAAATTTAGTGAAAATGATGAACTAATATGGAGAAATAACTCGAGTATTTATAACTTTAAATTTAAAAGCCTTCTTGAAGAAGATGTTCTACATGTAGCATATAAACAAATTGCCATCTGAAACCAATGTTGATATTCTAGGCTATGATTCTTGTATTCTCAAACTTAGCAGTGAGATTATCTGTAGCAGTCTAACAATCTTATTTAATATGTCACTTTATAATGGAAAAATTCCAAATTAATGGAAGAAAGCTCGGGTTACTCCAGTTTACAAAAACAAAGGCTCTAAACAAGAAGAAGAAGAAGAACAAGAAGAAGAAAGTTTATTTAACCGTAAATACATGGTTTGGGAGACCTCCATTAAGACCACATATGGTCGCTGGCATAGAGGCCACCCTAACAACTTTCGACCAATATCTGTAATTGGGCATATTCCAAAATTATTTGAAAAATTAGTTGACTCTCAATTGAGAGAATATTTACAATCTCACTCTTTCACTACACATTCCCAGTCAGCTTTCATGAAACTCCATTCAACCCAGACGTCTTTGCATAACGAAAATGAAATCAATGGTATTTGTATGTTTGATCTTGCTAAATGTTTTGACACAATTGATCACAAATTACTTTTAAAAAAATTAATCAAATATGGCCTTAATGGCACTGAATTATAATGGTTTACAAATTATCTTAATGAACGAACTCAAGTTTTTACCATAAATGGTAAAATGTCTAATACAAAACTCATTGACAAAGGTGTTCCACGGGAATCTATACTTGGTCCTCTGCTTTTTACTATTTTTAATAATGATTTTCCCTCATGTCTATCTAATGCCTTCTGTAATATTTTTGCTGATGATACTATGATAGGTGTTAGTGATAAATCTATAACAAAAATACAGCAACTACTTCAGAATGCTGTAAATGAAGCTATTAAATGGTTTGGACAAAATAAGTTAACTTTGAACATAAACAAGTGTAATGTACTAATTATATCTAACAAAAATATAGTAGACAGCATAGATATTTTTATAAATGGTGTTAAGTTAACCTTTGTTAAGTCCGCTAAATATCTTGGTGTAGAAATAGATAGTAAATTATCCTGGTCTAACCATATAAATGGATTGTGTAAGAAATTGTCTTCGCAACTTTATATCTTAAGAAGGTTGAAACAAATTCTCCCAACGGATGATATTAATTGTGTTTACTACGGTATATTTCAGAGTATTATTGATTATTGTATCACTGTCTGGGGCTCTGCTGCACAAAAATATTTATGTAAAATACAAAAATTACAAAATAGAGCATCACGACTTCTTGCACAAAACTTTGACTGGAACATTCATGGTATAGATATTGTGAGAGGTCTAGGGTGGCAGAATGTTAAAGAAAGATATTGTTTTTTATCATGTTGTCTCACTTATAAATATCTAAATAATCTAGCTCCTTATTACTTATCTGATCTTTTTTCCTCCGTTTCTGAATAGCATACTGTTTCAACACGTAATGCAACAAGTAATACTCTACAGCAGCCCAGGTGTAATAATTCTTTATATAAATAATCTTTAAGTGTGAATGGGTCTAGACGTTGGAATAAGCTACCTTCAGAAATAAGAAATAAGAAGACATTTTCTGCTTTCAAATATAACCATAAACTATATATGGCTAATAATCAAACCATTACTCAATCATAGTTAGGGCTGCAATAAGTGTACATGTCTTATCGCTTTCTCCAATTTTTGTAGGTTTTTGTTGGAGTATTAGTGTGGGGACATTTGTGTTTTCTTCTCTTTTCACTTTGCTATAAATGTACATGTATATACATTTGTAAGCCTATTCAATTAACGCAAAGGCATATATCATCGGATTATGATCTAAAATGTCTAATGTACCTTCTATTTTCGTTATTGTAACTATTTTACATAATATGATAATTATTGTTTAAATATGTGTTTTCACTTTTTATGCAAATACTTGTCATAAAACAGGGCACATATGCAAAATAGCCAAAGGCTAATAATGTTTTTACCCTGTATAAATATGTTTGAATAAATAAATAAATAAATAGAAAAGGCATGTGAAACTGACGTATTTTTTATTTGGGCCATAATAACCTCTTGCCCACTCTCCCCTAAGCGACCTAGCAAAAAAAAATGAGTGCGGTTTTGAGAAGAGCCTAGTTACTGGTAGCGCAAGGACTTCCTGCTACCATATCTTTGCTTATTTCGCTGCTTTTGCTACAGCAAATCATCACAGAATCGATTCTAATTGGTGCAAAATGATATATCTGTAATATGTACCACAGAGGCTGCTGCAAAAAGCCACAAATTTAAAAAAAGGAACTATGCGCGAATGTATTTTTGTGTGGTGAAACCTTAATTATTAGTTTCAACTGTAGAGGTAGCCAAAAATATTTGTAGGGCTGCCAACCTTTATAAAAATAAACTAATTATTTTTTCTTATTATTCTTTTTTTTTTCTTCCAGCAAACATAACTATGCTGGTTTAAAGTTGGTTTAATGTTGGTTTAAGATTGGACCAGATATCCGTAAAATGGTCCAACCAGGATGTGAACATAGGCCTATAAAATTATACCTACGTACAAATTCTGACATAAAGAATGATAAAATAAAGTCAATTATCATCGTGCAGCGAGTGCTAGGAAAATCTTACTCAATTTTATTATTTTTAATGATATGATAAAATAAAATTTTCGTATGAGCTGAATAAACAGATGAATATTTAATATCATTATTAAATGCATTTTTCACAGAAGAGAAACACGCCGGTTATTATTTCTTGTAGATTCAAATACATGAACTATTTCTAATGTGATTTACTTTTACTAATAAATATTACCGCCGCCTTCTAATTGTATAGATGACATTCTACACAGGTGAAATCTCGTGCCCGCGACCATATAATTACTTTAACTGGCAAAACAACCTGATCAAGTTGATCATGGGGGCATGACGTCGACCGTACCCCTTAGAAATTTTGGATGCCATATTAAAATAGAACCCACTTCTGTTTACACCACAGCTATTTAGATCATTACATATGAATTTACGACATAATGAATATATACAATTATTACCAGGTGTGCGTAGTATCTGCTGACACATTAAGAATCGACACCGCATCATACTAATACTGAGCAGTGACTTAAACATGACCCCTATTTCGTAGTTTGTCTGGCCAATTTGGTTCATAAAATGACGTCATTGCCATAGCGACATGACGTCACAAACGTACGTTTGAAAAAAATATCGACCACGTACGGCAAAAACGTTATACGCCACCATAAACAAGACTACATAAGTCTAGGAGCTCCCGCTCCGAATTATAATTTGATTAAAGCAATTTTGTGTAGGGTTATTAATGTAGTCCTAGGCTAGGTCAAAAATCAAGACGCAAGACAACTAGGTCTAAGAAGCCCAGTCTAAGAGTAAGATAAGAACTAGACAGTCTGTCTGAGATTGCAAACCTCCATTGAAATTAATGATCCTAATCAGTATCCCAGTAATGGTCTACCTATCTGGCACGGTTTACCCGATATCAGGCCAATCGAGGTAACCAATAGCTGATTTACGGTCATTTTGAAATCGCTATAAATTAGTTAAAAACTTAGGGTGCATCCTCCCCCGAAACCTCAAATTTTGTTTTATAGTAATGGACTAACATCTGACAGTTTGCAAAATATTGGGCATGTGAAAGTAAATGATGGCCGATAGGGGGCCATTTTGAATTTGATCGAGACAGAATTTTTCAAGATCTCAGCTGAAATCTCACATTTCATTCTATAGTAATCGTCTAGCTATCGAGCACGGTTTACCAAATATCGGCCATGTGAAAGTGAATAATGGCCTAAAGGCGGCCATTTTGAATTTGATCAAGTCGAAATTTTCCAAGATGCATCCTCAGTTGAAATCTCACATTTCATTCTATAGTAATGGTCTAGCCATCTAGCACGGTTTACCATTACACATTACCATTACCAAATATCGCCCATGTGAGAGTGAATAATGGCCGATAGGAGGCCATTTTGAATTTGATCACGGCAAAATTTTTCAAGATGCATCCTCTCCTGAAATCTCACATTTTGTTTTATAGTAATGGTCTAGCCATCTAGTACGGTTACCAAAAACTGGCCATGTGAAAGTGAATAATGGCCGATAAGCGCCTATTTTGAATTTTATCGAGTCGAATTTTTTCAAGATGCATCCTCTCCTGAAATCACACATTTTGTTTTATAGTAATGGTCTAGCCATCTAGCACGGTTTACCAAATAACGGCCATGTGAAAGTGAATAATGGCCGATTGGCGGCCATTTTGAACTTGGACGAGTTGATTTTTTTCAAAATGCATCCTCTCCTGAAACCTTACAATTTGTTTTATAGTAATGGTGTAGATATCTTCAGCGGTTTTCATGATATTCCACAATATCAGGCCATGTGAAAGTGAATAATGGCCGATAGGAGGCCATTTTGAATTTGATCAAGTCAAAATTTTTCAAGATGCATCCTCTCCTGAAATCTCACATTTTGTTTTATAGTAATGGTCTAGCCATCTAGTACGGTTACCAAAAACCGGCCATGTGAAAGTGAATAATGGCCGATAAGCGCCTATTTTGAATTTTATCGGGTCGAATTTTTTCAAGATGCATCCTCTCCTGAAATCACACATTTTGCTTTATAGTAATGGTCTAGCCATCTAGCACGGTTTACCAAATAACGGCCATGTGAAAGTGAATAATGGCCGATTGGCGGCCATTTTGAACTTGGACGAGTTGAATTTTTTCAAAATGCATCCTCTCCTGAAACCTTACAATTTGTTTTAAAGTAATGGTGTAGATATCTTGAGCGGTTTTCATGATATTCCACAATATCAGGCCTGTCGAGGTGAATAATGGCCGATAGGCGGCCATTTTGAATTTTATCAACTTGAAATTTTTCAAGATGCATCCTCTCCTGAAACCTTACAATTTATTTAATATTAATGGTGTAGCTATCTTGAGCGGTTTTCATGATATTCCGCAATATCAGGCCTGTCGAGGTGAATAATAGCCGATAGGCGGCCATTTTTAATTTTATCGACTTGAAATTTTTCAAGATGCATCCTCTCCTGAAACCTCACAATTTGTTTTATAGTAATGGTGTAGCTATCTTGAGCGGTTTTCATGATATTCCGCAAAATCTTTCAGTCGGATTTACCTTTGTTATAAATTAGGTCAAAGTGCTGGGTAAACTTCAAGGTCAAGGTCCAAAAACCTGAAAAGGCACAACTAGGGACCTTAAAGAACATGTATGTGCAATATGACTGTCATCGGCCCAGTACTTTTTGAGATCTGCTCCGGAAACGAAGTGCGCGTCAAAACGTCTAAATAGGTCATAGTTCTGAACCAGAAGTAGGTCAAAGTTCAAATACCCCAAAAGGCACAACTAGACCCCCTAGGGGCGTTGTGTGTAAAATTTGAAGACAATCGGACAAGTACTTTCAGAGATATGCTCCGGAAACGAATTGTTCACGGACGGCCCAACGGCCCAACGGCCCAACGCCGTAACATCATCATTTTCTCCTCTGCGACCTTGCGTATTGAATTCAGATTAAAAATATTTTAACCTGTTCATTATCCACCTGGAAGTAACCCACATACCAAAAATTGTTATCCTAGCTTATTTTCTTACAAAGTTATAGGCAAAAGAAGAGGCAAAAATAAACGGAGGTAGAATCCATAGCTCCCTCCGTCTCACCTACGGTGACGGCGGGAGCTAACTAGAGACTTAAACCTTTCCCGTGATATATTTTTTATCTCTAGGAATTTAAGTGTCAACTCAACTCCAAAAATGGTTTCATTCCTTTTGTACTAGATGTATGGCCAAAATGTGGACCTTCAGCCGTCAGGGGGCGGGGGGGGGGGGGATCGTACGACTCCTCCGACCCCCCCTGGCTACGGGCCTGTACAAAATCGTGGGACAGACATATCTAAGAAAATAGTTTTTTTTCGAATCAGTAACATTTTAGCTACGATGGCGCATGCTCAGCTCATTTTCCTCACAGTCATTAAAACGTTGTGAACATTTTTCAGACTTTGGGGTCGAGATCGATCTCAGTCACCGCCATGTTGAAAAACGTTGATTTTTTCAGGTGAAACGAATCAATCCAGGGCTAACTCCATCCCACGCTATACATTAAAACAGAACTAACCAGTAGCGCATGTTTTTCGTTAATTACTCCGTCAATTATCAAGCGATTTTCATGAAATTTTGTGAACGTAAAATTATAAGCATTCTGGAATTCTACTACATGTCGAGTGATCTAACTAAACTGTTACCGGTGTAAGGATTTGACTTGAAAATGAACTGTGCAAAATTTCAAATAAATCGGGTTAAAATCGTTGAGAAATCGACGTAAAACATGTGCTACAGATTTGCCAAACTAATTGTGGCCCATGGTAGGCCTATTGGTAAAACAAGGCTCTAATTGGTCAAGCCAACAATACAACGCATTTCGGGGATATGCAGTGGGTCAGACACCCCCACCCCCTGGAATAGACTAAAATGAAGAAACAAAAATGAAAGAAAGAAAAGTGTCAATGGCGCCGTATATAGCTCATCTTTGTAATTACAGGTGTTTTTTGTTTGAACTTTCTACAAGTTCGAACTAGCACCGGATTTAGGTGGATTTGAACTCAGATATAATGTAGATCTGGTAATCGACACCCCCACCCCCTGGAATAGACTAAAATGAAGAAACAAAAATGAAAGAAAGAAAAGTGTCAATGGCGCCGTATATAGCTCATCTTTGTAATTACAGGTGTTTTTTGTTTGAACTTTCTACAAGTTCAAACTAGCACCGGATTTAGGTGGATTTGAACTCAGATATAATGTAGATCTGGTAATATTCGCGTGGTTTTAATTTTCGCGAATTTTGCGTATGTACCCATTTTGTGTATTTTAAGTTGCAGAAATAACTCAATTTCTATATATATTCGTGAATCCGAATAAAGCGCCTCATGCATTCGGATCTTTAAATTTATCAAAGCTCGTTTTTTCTCCTTGACATAACTACTTAACTGCGTTGACTCTGATGGCCTGAGTATTACAGGGTCATAATGATGTGCTATATTTCTGTTTACAATTAAAAAAAAATCTTTTTTTCCACGAGTTTCTGGCCATTATTTAAGTAACCTGAAAGCTATGATAACCAAGATAATTCAATATTAATATCAACAGTGAACAGGTGAATGTTAATCTGAAATATTTTATTCTGTTCCACATGGCAACGTGACTGGGCCTAATCAACTGTACTGATGCATCAACTACGAAGAATTGTACACTTGAATTATACAGTCGACCTACTCCACTGTACATGATTGTACATAATATATACAATATGTTCATGCCTTAAGGAGTATGCAGCGGCAGAAATAGTAAATTGTCACAAAAAAAATTGACGCTAATTAAAACAGGTTAAAATAATGGATGAATGGAAATAGATTTAAAAAAGAATAGCATGACAATGGAACTTTAGAAATGCATATTTACCCGAAACCAATGTAGAGTTGCAATGACAAACTAGAAGGGAATTGTGACTTTTCAAATAACAATAATGTTTGGACTATGTTTTATGAGTTTTTTGTTGGCCATTTTGAATTTTGTTGGGTCATTTTTATTATGACAGATGGATTGAAATTTTGTTCACGGGTTTTTTGGCAGCCATTTTAATTAGAATTTTAGATCTCAGACTTCAGAATTCGGACTTGAGACTTCAAATTTTAGAAATCAGAAGACCCCACTGAGCTTTTGTACTTTTACATATATATATATATTTGTTTGTGAAATGTAAACACATTCAGAGGGCCCGATAAACACATTGGGTTGACTCTCTGTTGGTTTATTGTTGTATCAATGCGATGCAGGCCAAATCGTGTTTGTTAGAATTACAACTATTATTTTAATTGTCAAATCTAGCAATTAAAAAAGGTTATGACTGTTCATAGTAAGCACTCAAGGTTGATTCAATGGTGCGCATCCGTCACTGGCCCTACATTGAAACAGCATTGGGCAAATACAATTTAATTATCAAATCTAGCTTTTAAAGGATTAATAGGGCGACCCTGCCTTGTCACACTGCTCCTATTTCACCCTGAGTCTATTGACGCAATGACGCAATGAATGGATATCAGACGACATATAATGTTTTCATCCGTCATACAAATGACATGACAATTAAAAAAACCCTCGCCTTCAAATGTAATTAGCGCAGAATCTATAAAGGTAAACTTATCATGCAAACATGTGGCTATAAATATATTCACCCTCTAACATTTCTGGCACAGTTGGATTTTAGTTTTGAACCTTCGAATTGCTAATATTCTTCATACTTGACACAACCCCGGATCTAAAATATGTATTGGATTTTAAACCCAACATAAATTTAATTCATTCCACTTGTCATGGAAGTACTTTTATCAAAAATGGGTTTGATAACATGGTAGTCGTTCAGCTTTGACATGTGCTTTATTGATCAAATGACAATAATGCCAAATGTAGCACGACTTAAATAGCCTAATGATATTTAAAACTACATGTATTAGCAAGGCATAGCTTATAGTATAAGTTAACGAAACCATATCTAAATTATCACAAATTGAGATGGATCAATGGTTTGCTTGTTTTAATTTTGTCTCGTACATATGATGTAGGCTTACCTGATGCACGAGCTCCAAATAGGTATTTCCATATTTGTACAGGTCGTAGGTAAGATGTGTGCACATATACAGCTATAGGCATTTTAAAGATTTTCAGAGGGTATGTAATCTAAAGTGTCCGGTAAGGGAAGTAAATACGAAAATGTATAGAAAATAGTTGTAATTAGTTTTTATTTCGAAAATATAAATGATATAAAATTATTATTTCAATTTTTTTTATCATGTATATGTTTTTTCCTCAGGTATACACCTCGTTTATTCTAGATAAGTATTCGAAAAGTTTAAATGTTTTTGTAACATTTGTAGCTAATTTTTTTAATATAAATTTTTAATATTTTTTGTAGGATATGGTAATTGAAGTGTCAATTTTTTTACTGAAACTTGTACATTGGAATTATTTATAGTTCTGAGGTGATAATCAGTCTAGTATTTCGACTCTAACGGAAAATGGAACAGAAATGCTTAAATTAAATTATAACTGGAAATTTTTTATTTTGCTCCCAAATAACGCGGCCATCTTGGATTTGTCTTAAATCACATTCTTAAAACATTGAACAGAGTATTGAACAATCCTTTTTATAAAACTACTAAATCATTTGTATATCTATATATTTAATACAACTGGTTTATGACGTATTTCATAACCTTTTTAATACAGATTTAACCCAATTTCGAACCAAAATACGAACTGCTGTAAAAAAAATTGTCCAAGTGGGATTGATGGGGATTTTTTCCTGAGATATTATGGGGTGTACTGATTCACGAGAACTAAACATAAATTAACCTTCACTTTTTTCCCACAAAATTCCTACTTCCACCAAATTAAATCGGCTCCTCTGGTCATAATAGAGCTTCAGAAATGTAGTATCATCAAATATATTGAAGGAGAGGTGTTCTTGTGTGAAACGAAATTAAGCATCAACACATAATTATGTTTAGATATTTGGATGTGAGCATTTTACTGATCACTGGCCTCGATAGATAGATTATCCCTATGATGCGCATTATTTAGTTATGAGCGGCATTATACAGTTTTTTCTTAAGTATATACTAATTTGTCTTTGTATATCTAGAAGTATAATTATAATATTGCATTAGCTATTTTGCGTTTAAATGTTTGAGGGTGGCTAGCAACTCAATGTCTTAGTTTCTCCTGGACACATTATAATTATAATTATGCTAGAGTAAATATTTGTATTGTTTGGTTAAATTAAATAATCTGAACCTGATGAGGAATTGACAGTTTTGTATTTCTGAGAAGCTGGTATAATGCAAAGTGTTTTGTACTTGTACTTTCTTGTTAGTATATTTGAAAGTGTTTGTCATGATATATCAATTAGTGGTTATATATCTTTTATCTATTGTTGAATAGTTATGTCCCCCACCTGCACATATACACGGATATGAACCGAAAAAATCCCGCTTATGTGAAGTTGGAGTGGGTGTTCACATATACAGGTACATACATATACTCGTATGCGAATACGAACATGAATACGTTTATTTGGATAGCACCCTTTAACGATTTAACGATCGTAATCGAACCGTTCCGTACATAGATGATTTGCAAATGGAAAAAACCTTAACCACGTGTCGATTAGAAGAGCCGAGAATATTCTGTATTATTAAAAATATTTTTTTTTACAATTTTCAATTACACATCGGTAAAATATGTTTTTCTAATTTAACATATTTTTTCCTAATTGTTTTCATATATTCAAAAACATCTTAAATTACATTTTTTTGAATAAGTAATTGTACTCTTTTTAAAATAGCTATAAAATAACAATACGTACACGCACTTTATAATCACACGTACGTGTCTGGCTCGCCGTGTGCGTTTTCGTTGTCGTAGTCGATGTTTTGCTCGTATTCGTATTATATCGGCCTATGTGAGTGCAGCTCACTGTGCAAATATTATAACGATATTGTCATTGCACGTTTTGATTTTCTAGCACAAAACCAAATGCTGTACCGAAGTGTGTGAAATTATGCACATCATTTGGAAAATAAAATAATTCATAATATAATAACATTTATTTACATATTATACCATAATAATGCAAACAATTTAACCCTATGGTTTTTTCCTGGTAAAAAACAGGAATCGAACCCTAGCTCATCTTCGGCAGGAATTACACTTACTTCTACTACTTTACTCGATTAAATGTGAACATGAAATTTAATAGCTCGTTCGGAAGGCAGGGCATAGACTCGCAAAATAGACATACACAGATACATAGCCGCATAGTGTGTAGGACTGTTATATTCCTCGTTTTAGTTGGACCTATTCCATATAATGCTCCTGTTAATTCTTGGTTTATTTTGCAGAAAGTTGTGACTTTTTATCCCTGAAATATGTCGCTGAAACATGTATGCGTACTATCAAAACATTTTGACTTTTAACATGTTTAAACTGAAAAAAAGAAAGAAATTATGCAACTAAAATTGTTTTTGTATTTTTTTTTCTGTGTTATCGCTTTTTTAATATTCTAAAGCTTAAGCTTGTGGCTCGCTAAAGGTGGTCAGTAAAATAGAGCTGGATCACTGTAGGAGAAGATTAGAGGGCTGTGGGAGGATGAAGGATAGGTAGTTGCACGCTGTGGTGTCAGCACTGTGATCAGAGCCCTGAGCGTGCACCATCATCGGCTGCCAGGTGATTAAGTGAGGAAGGAACCTTCTGACTTTCTTGGAAATAGAACCCGAAAAGCGTAAACAACCTACAAAAATATTCATAATTTCCACGTTAGTACATGGCAATCGTGGTGCCATATAGCCTCTGAAACACATGTCAGCGGGTTGGTTTATTTCAGTTCTGTCAATATAACTTAAAATAGTAAATTCAGTGTACACGTCTATCTACTAACCTAATGGAGTTGTATCTGATTCATGCTGACGCTATGTGAATAATTGAATATTGGGTAAGTGTATTTATGGAGTCATAGTCCCGATTACAAATAAAATATTTTATTTTTGCCAGGCATATGCATTATAATGGGGTTTTTTTTTATTCGACCTATTTCATTTGTCTTACAGCATGTTCATTAGATTTTATTTATTCATAAGTATTGAGGCTTCAGCTACTTTAAAACTTGCGTGATCTACATTCGTCGTAAATAATTGTAACGTTTTCTATATCCCTGTTTTATTCCAGTACAATAAAATACTTAATTCCAGAAGAAGTGGATTTCACCTTTTATTGTTTTACATTACTGATCATGTTCACTGTGATGTTCCCAGTATTATGGTTTCGTCTGAACTGCGCCTGTGCTATTACCTGTAAATCACATTGCCTTAAAGGTGTTCTATCACCCCTTACATGGTATGAATAATTATGTCCTTATATGAGGTGATTGGCTATCATGTGACCCTCTCAGAGGGTCACATGATAGCCAATCACCCCATATAAGGAAACACTTGTGCCCGATCTTGTGGCAACTTTGATTTATTTGTCACAAAAATATTCATACTATATAAGGGGTGATAGATCACCTTTAAGCTCTTTGTTTGCGACGTCAGATCATTCATCGCTTATTCATCACAGAAGGATCATTCTATGATAATTCATTCTATGAGAAATATTCAGTCAACGCCAATCATTTTTCATTTTTAAACATGAGACATTGACCCAATGATTAGTTAATGCTAGGCCAACGTCTACGCCGCTAGCCCAACCTCAACCCAGCAGAATCATTTAGCGACGCACGTGTTTCCATTGTGATGCATCGTGAAACTGAATGTAGGACAGTAATCTGGGACAGTGGAAAGGTGACCATGTGAAAAACTGGCAATTTATGGATGGTCGGACAAAAATTCATGACCTCTATTTCCCTCTGGCCTTGACCTTATGACTAGCATTATCTTCAGCATTAACGCCCGCCTATTATTTGACCGTATCGATGAAGAAGTCACACAGACATGACTGTCTTGAACTCCTCAGTTTGACAGGATTACGTCCCTTCTCAGCAAACACAATACATTGGTATAAAATTTGTACAATGTTGGACCAACGTCGAAGACGTTGGGCTGATGTTGTACAAATGTTATACAAATGTTTTGTGTTTGCGTGGTTGGTAGGTTAATAAGAAATTAATCTCCGTCTAATTTAAGAGAGCATTATGTTTTAGTCCTTGGAAATATCTTGCTGACCTGCTTATTCAAATGGTCATGGTCTTTTTTATTGATACTAGTTTTACTGCTAAAATCGGTATTAAAAAGCCTATTACCACGATTATTCTTACATACTATTATTACTTTGTCTTTTATTTGGTTTAATTTTACAAACAAATCTATGCAGCGCCTTTATCCTTAATCAACTAGGAAACGATAGACCTCGTCTGAGATGTATATCTACAGAGTACACATAAGTGAGGTCTACTTTCAGGAAGATACCGTTGATGTATGAACAGGGGGATGATCAGGGTCGGAGTTTGTCAGGCTTGTGATGTTATTAGCCCCGGTAACATCCGAGGCGGATTTAATGATCAGTGACCCGTGTTATTAGTTCACGTCCACCATTACCACCTGATACACCAGCAACACCGTGTAGGCCTACCAAGGAATCTAAAGAATCCTCGGGCCTACATATCAGTCGTAGGCTGCTATATTTAGTAGGCCTACAGCAACTGATAGCCAGGATGATGGCAGAGCTACTTGCGACTCCAACGGTAAACTATCTTAATATCCCTAGCATGGCATGACTATAGCTAACTTTTTCTGGGACATTAGCCAAGAGAACCTTCTGAGGATGGCAACATAAATCAAATGACTCTGTCCTACAGACAAATGATTCGAAATTGGAACCTACAAGTTCGAAACCGAGCTGGGTATGTCCCGGTCATGGATGCTCCCTACCTAATTAATATTTACAAATGAACTGGGCTGAATATCTGAGCAGAGGACAGGCAGGCAAAGTTAACCACTATATCATGTATAAAGGCCTATCTGCTTCTTTACAAGTAAGCAGATACTGTTTTTTTCGCTTTGCGCGGTAGTATACCGGGCCCCTGCAGTAGCACTCTACATTTGTGATAAATGTGCAGCAACAAATATAATCCTTGGAAAGAATAAAGGTCTGCAATTCAAGGAAAAATATGTTCTCCTCTGTCGCTAAATTCGATAGTGCAGGATGTACGTTACCAGGTTAGCTGCTAAAACCAAATAAAGCCAAATCACACGGTGATTATTTACGGCCTGGGTCTTTTTTTATCTACAACCTCACCCCTCCCCTCCAGACGTCACTGTTGAATAACAGGTGCACATCATCATTACCAATGTCTCAGTGCAAAACAAAGATGAAACGGTTTTGCTGGTCAATGCGCTTTTTCAAGGCCAATAATATCCTATGATGAATGTATTCTCCCACAGCTGTGTGTCCTTTATCATGTTTATGATGCTGCGTTTGCAACGTGTAACATACATAATTTGCAACATTCGATCCTATCATAGAGCTAACTCCGTGATCCTATGAACTAAACATAGAGACAACTGTCACATATTATTATGGTGGACAGTCAATCCATCCCCATGATCCCTAATGTACATGTATATCTCTCAAAATAATTACAATTAACATAATTATAAATCGTACAAAACCTACAATTCAAACAAATGATCAGACATAGGCTAATAATAAAACAACCCACGTCATGTTTGAAATTAGTTCTCATTGACCTGATCGGTGATTATGGGGGGAGGGGGGGGGGGTGTCTATGCTAATACATATCTGAATTGCAGAAATGCTGATGACAGCACATTGGGTTTTTGTGTGAATAATAAGCGACCATAACATCAGATAACTTGCATTCATTGCTAACACTACACATGGAAACAAAGTGATAGATAATTATCTAGATAAAAAAATCTCCTTAGTTTGTGAATTCAACATCAAAATATTTCATTTCATTCATTTTTTGTTTAGCAAAAAAGAAATGTTTTCAACGTTTCATAACGACATAGACCCATCATATCAATGCGAGGTAAAGCTAAAGATCTACACCATAGCCAATATGGTACGAGTCTATGTGGCCTTCATCAGAGCGTCAGCACCTAAATAAGTGACTGAGCATACATCCATCTGGTCAGCACGAGCGTGGACAGACTAGCAATGAAGTGCCATCACCTGCAGATGAGTCCCAATGGACACATAACACTCCACAATGTTGTATCAATGTTGGAGAGTGGGGTGTGTCCAGTGCCTCCTCCCAGCAAACACAATACATTTGTATAACATTTGTACAACGTCGGCCCAACGTCTTCGACGTTGGTCCGACATTGTACAAATGTCAAACAAATGTTTTGTGTTTGCTGGGTCTTACTATTCGAATTCGTGTTGCTGGGATTTGGGACGTACTATTTTCACGTGGAGTTGCAATGTGAGCTGCGGGTGACTGCAATATTCATATAACCCTAACACAATGCTGAAATATGGGTGTATAAACTAGCGAGATCGAAGGGTTTTTTTCAATTTGTTTTAATCATAATTGTCTCAGTTAGCTGTTTCCGCTTTATTTGAATACTTATGTTATGGGCCAGTATACATTGTTATTTTTTTTAGTGCGGGGACCGTCAGAATCGGACTCTATCGACGTCAGATTCTGACGTCTAGAGACCCTGCAGTAAAAAGTTTAATTTATACTATACCACATGATTACTACCACATGTATTGATTCAAAACTCAAATCGTATCTTGTAACAATATTAACACAGTGCACAAAAACACCACAGCAGCAAAACTCATCCATCAAGTGACATTGGCATTGACAAATCAGGGAGACCGCCTGCAACGTTCCATCTTCGTCCCCGATTAGACGATCACCTGTTATTCAGAGGTATAAAATCTGAAATAGAAGATGATGTAGAAAATACATTATGCAGTGTAAGGTAGGTTTTAGACTATCATCTTCCCAATGCCATCATCGTTGGAGCTATTTGGTATATCGCTAATGGTCCTTTGAGTGACATTGTAAGACGATAAAAACAGTGCAGTCCTATGATGAGATGAATAATATACATATGATGATGTGAAGTTCAGGTGATAAGGCATGGTAGATTGTAGCGAGTGTTTTCCTTCACTCACCCAATAAGGGGTTCTGAGCATGTCTAGGGGATTTATCCCCAGGCATTCTCAGACATCCTTGCTCCAAAGCTGCTCCGCAATCCTCGGATCGGATAGTCCCCAGAATAACGATAACTGAGGGTGACGCCATTTATCCCACGTGAGACACATAATGTGTAACATTTTATTGCCGTTTTTTTTCAAGGCTACCACTGCCAACATCAGAGGCTGCCTGCACGTTTGACAGCGTCTGCACTGATAATGGAGCTGCATTAGCACCGTTGTCGAACGGAGGAACCAGGGTACGCCATTGGCGATCCGCCTGAAGATTATGGCCAGACACGTGGAGGCTGCAACTTCCATCGAATGATTGCTGTAGACTAGTGCTTCCGTACCATGCTCTAAAGCATGAGACAGACGGAACAGATTCCCTGTGACCCTTCCCGGATGGGGGCGGAAAAGTACTACTACTAGCAATCACCCCATTATCCAGTACCCCAGTAGTTATAAGTAAAACTATTGTATGTGAGTTGAATATAGTAGTGGATTTGCCTTTTTTAAATTCGAGTACAATCAATCATACCAAGCCACATAACATTACATACTAATTGTATAAATTGGCAATGTTTGAACAGATAGGTGTTATTATATGGGTCTACAACATAACTGTGGACTGTGAATTTGTTGTGTCTAGTGACATTTAGATCCCGAAATTTCTCCCGTAGATTATATGTGTCTCTGTCACCTTTAACAAACAGAAGCGGATGTTCTGATATATCTTAATATATCAATAATATCTTATATATATATTACCATAAGTAATCAGGTGCAACACTAGTATATTCGATAACCTGTCGCTGACCATATGATGGCTCTAGAGGCCTTCTCTCGTGTGGCCTACGTGACAATCATCACGATCGATTGTATCTTGCTTTTACTGTGGCAATGATTTGTCGGCTCTAATTAGGGAGAAGCAATTAGGGTAATTAGGATAAATAAATTACCCAAGTAAAGTAAGTGCCCATCGGTCAGCCCCTGAGTCAAGGTTTGTGCTTGTGGAACATACGAACTTGATTTATCAATTGTAAGGTGACCTGCATAACCATGACTGACATGATGATGTGATGACCTATAACTGTCGTGCAAATACAAACATTAGCAGGCCTAACGATACCTGTTTACTTTGCTGAGCTAGAAATATGAGAGATGATTGAGAATTCTAATTTAAAACTCGTATAGATATATGAAGATTAAATACATTTCTGACAAAGTTACATAATATGATAGACATTACGTTATCATAGTTATGGGATGGTTCACGCTATGTCGCCATTTAATACTTTTGTAAGCATGAAATTCACATGCAGCACGAAACCTCATATTATAACAGAAATTGATGGCGGAAAAACATTATATGATTCTTTTGTTTTTATCAATGTTTAAATACTTTGATATAAAATAATATCAATGGCAGCCGGTTGATATTTTGTCAATGGCTAACATCAGTAGATTATGGCTAACATATTTAAACTGCACGATTATGTGGCTGAAAAATGGAACAAGGTTTTCAAGAACAGTCAATATGTGAGCTAGGATGCATTCAGTACAATAAAAAACCGTTCACTTACAAGAGGTCCTGAGGTTGATTGTCTATGTCATTATCATGGGCCTTGTGTATTCGGCAAACGCAGACGCAAACAGCCGATGCAAATGGCAAAAACAACTGCAAACCTTGTAAGCTCTAACGGAACTTGAAGCTAACATTTTTAGGCCTTGAAATGAATATCTTTAGCGGGTTACTGTGCCGTTTACGGAATATGTAGGCCCTATATTCCGCGGAGGGTTCGTTGTGCGTGCAAATTACTCATAGTTGTTGAATTCGGGAACAAACATTCAATGATTTGCAAATATTCATGTTTAATCAACCCTTTATTACCTGTTGTACACATATATGTGTTGTACACATATTTTATGCTTACTCCTCTATAATACAAAAACGTTGTTTTTCTGATAATCATCTACCAGTGTTGTTGCCGCGCCGTCCTCTCCGAGGCCGTGGATTGGTGTATTTACTTTACCTGAAACATTCAACATGGCGGTGACTGAGAGCGATCTCGACCCCAAGGTCCGAAAAATGTCCATAACTTTTTAATGACTGTGCGACCTCTGAGATGAGCATACGGACATGGAACTGAAATGTTACTGATTCTAAAAAAAAATATTTTCGACCTGATTATTGCCCGATATTTTCAGATATGACAGGTCAAAAAAATGTCCCACGATTTTGTAAGCGGCTAATATGTAGCTGAAACCTGTTTCAGCCACTGGGGCTACCAGTGTTGCTCTTAACCACACTAGAAGCGTGTTTAAAGTATTTGCCAACATTTACTGAGCGTTAGGGGGTGCTGGTGCATCGTCACCAGGGAGACGTCCGTGATCCATCCTGCATGTACGTTAAGTATTCTACTATTCTAAATAATGTCTAAATAACGGATTTCAGTGCATTATTGGTTTTTAAAATGTGCTATATTTTACAATTTACTCGTACCCGACCTCGTCTGAGGAAACTGAGGGCCTAAAGGCAGTAGAGAAAAAGGGAGAGGAATGAAAGAAGGACGAAAAATAGAACATAAAGGAAAAGGTGGTGGAAAGAGAAGAAGAAGTAGACGAGAGAGAAGGAAATGCAGAATATACACGACTAGGAAGAAGAAGAAGAGAAGAAAAGTGGAAAAAGAAGACAAGGAGAAGAGGGAGAAGAGGGTGATACTAAGGAAGATTGAATGGGAAAATAGAAAACGGAGAAGGAAGAGGAAGAAGTGTAGAAATCAAGGGTGAAATAGAAACAGAAGACATACGAAGTAGAAGGAGCAAAGGACAGGTAGAGAGAGATGAAAGAAAAGAAAAGGAGAAGAAGAAGAGAAATATAATACCATAGAAAAAGTGAAGGATAGAAAATGAGAAAGAAAGAAGTTAAAGGATGGTGAAAAGGAGCAGAAGGAAGAAAGTAGGATAAAGAAGAAATGGAGGGGAAAGAGGAGAAATAAGGAGGATACATGGATGAAGGAGGAAAGAGGGAAGAAAGAGGAGGACTGGGAAGAAGAAGAAGAATATAAGACAAGATAAGAGAAGGAAGAAGCGGAAGATCAGAAGGTGAAGAATATGAGGAGGATACGAAAGAATGAAGGAAATGATAGAAGAAGGAGAATGAGGAAAAGGAGAAGGGGAATGAAGGAGAATGACGTAATGATAGAGAGAGAAAGAGAGAAGGAAGAATAAGAAAAGAAGGAGGAGATGATGAAAAAGAGAGGAAAGATAAAAAAAGAAGCTGAAAAAAGTTAAAGGGGAAGGATGACAAAAAGAATAAGGGAATGATGGGCAAGAAGGAAAGAAGGAGTAGGAAAAGTAGAATGGAGAAGAAGAAGTAAGAAAAAAGATAATTTAGAGGAAGAAAGGGCAATAAAGAAGAAAGCGAAGGTAGAAGATAATAAAGGGGAGGAAGTCTACGGTTATTATGGTTATGTCTTCTCGCCATACATGTTCTCAGGTGATATACCAGCGATGTATGCTAATTATGATATACATTAGTAAATATATATTATTCGGAATTATGTCCGTTGATTAAGTACCTGACATAATTACGGATTTCGGTCATGATGAGGGTATTGTGTTTTGATGGTTTCGCAGTCACATGGATCTGTAAAGCAAATAGAGCTTGGTTGCCGCAGAGAAAACCTGAGGGGAATTTTTAATTTGCAGAAATCCAAGATAGCCGCCATGACCGTGGTTTGGGCATAAATAGATACATGTACTGGTGTGCTTTCTAACTAAAGACAACTTTTAAATTGACATAAAAAGATACAATTTGGCTGGGATATTCTTTAAATAATGAGTTTTCAGGAAAATGTGTTGGATTTGCTAAATTTAAAAGATGACCGCTATTTGTGCAAGGTCAAACAATAAATTGATATGATTTTCTACATAATAGTAGCAGATTCATGATTTTGGTGTCTACCATGGGGTTATCTGGTACGCCCGACATAGTGGTACGGCCAGAAAAAACTTTATGACATTGGATTGTGGGTATAATCTAAGATGGTCGCCATATGTTCAAGGTCAAACAATAAGTTGATATCATTTTCTTCAGAATAGTAGCAGATTCGATATGTCGGTGTCTACCATGGGGTTTCCTTGGATGCCCGACATAGTGATATGGCCAGAACGTGCTTTGTAACATTGCATTGTGAGTAAAATCAAAGATGGCCGCCATATGTTCAAGGTCAAACAATAAATTGATATTATTTGCTTCAGAATAATATCCACTAGTGCCCGACATAGTGGTGTGTTCAAAAAAATACTTTGGACACTAGGATGGCTGCATTTTAAACAAGGTCAAACAATGAATTAATGCCATTAATAGCAGCATAGAAGCAGATTCATCATTGTTGCTGTCAACCATGGGTTTTCTTGGGAATGCTCGACATAGTGATGTGGTCAGAAAGTACTATAGACACTGCATTGTTGGGATTTTTATCAAATGGCCACCATTTGTCCAAGGTCAAACTATAAATTTAAATCATTTTCGACAGATTAGAAGCAGATTCGATTTTAGTAGCGGCGTAAAATATAAGATGTCCGATATTGTGCAAGATCAAACGATAAATTAGTATCATATTCGACAGAATACAAGCATAAATATAAACGATTTTGGCGTCTATCATATATGTGATTTAGGATATGCCGGACATTGTGGTGTAACCATAATATACTTCAGACATTACATTGTGATTAAAATCCAAGAAGTCCCATTTTTGCAAGGTCAAACAATAAATTGGATATCATTTTTGACAGACATAAAATTCCAGAATATTTGAAACATAAAACATGATCACAAGGATTTCCGCCAATAATTATGCTTACCGAAAATGAAATTTTTGAATTTATGTACATACATTAACACAATAGTACCCGTGTTGCCTTTTATCTCCTCTTCCTTATTGTTTTTTTCGTAGCTCTTCAATGCCTCTCCGTCGCCTTTTATCGATTCCACATCATCCTTTAACACCTTTCCAAGTTAAAATCCAAGACGTCCCATTTTTGCAGGGTCAAACAATAAATTGGATATCATTTTTGACAGACATAAAATTCCAGAATATTTGAAAGATTAAACATGATTACAAGGATTTCCGCCAATAATTATGCTTACCGAAAATGTAATTTTGTAATCAATCAATCAATCTATCAATCTATCAGTCAGTCAGTCAGTCAGTCAGTCAGTCAGTCAGTCAGTCAGTCAGTCAGTCAGTCAGTCAGTCAGTCAGTCAGTCAGTCAGTCAGTCAGTCAGTCAGTCAGTCAGTCAGTCAGTCAGTCAGTCAGTCAGTCAGTCAGTCAGTCAGTCAGTCAGTCAGTCAGTCAGTCAGTCAGTCAGTCAGTCAGTCAGTCAGTCAGTCAGTCAGTCAGTCAGTCAGTCAGTCAGTCAGTCAGTCAGTCAGTCAGTCAGTCAGTCAGTCAGTCAGTCAGTCAGTCAGTCAGTCAGTCAGTCAGTCAGTCAGTCAGTCAGTCAGTCAGTCAGTCTAAATTGAAATGTGCTCAATGTCAAGAGTCAAAGCCTAAGTCGTCAAATGGGCGTCGAATCTCCGAGGAATTAGGGGGGGGGGGGCTGGCTAATCGAAAAGAATAGTCTTCAGCATTTTATTAAATGAGGGGACTGTTAACATATTTGTGTTAGAGGATCTAAGCAATCTTGAATTTTGAAGTGGGACTAAATAATTAAAGAGATATGTAGGTTGGTGAGAAAGGAAGGCTTTAAAAGTGATGGTACAGAGTTTAAAACGTATGCGATATTTTACTGGTAGCCAACGAAGAAAATATAAGAGAGGCTTAGATCTGCTAAATCGAGACGCTTTACAGACTACACGTGCCAGACAATTTTGTACTCGTTGCAATCTGTCAATGTCCCTGCCAGGAAGATTGTACAAAAGGGAATTGCAATAGTCAAGATGACTAGTAACTAGAGCACATGCAACAGATTTTGCAGCTTCCGGGTTAAGGTACTTTCTAATACGCCGAAAGTCCCCGATGTGATAGAAGGATATTTTGCAAATCTGGGAGATTCGTCGTTTGAAGTTAAAACCACAATAAAAAATGTATCCCAAATTTCTAACGAATGCCTTAGGAAGTGTGCCATAGTCAAGTAATGATATAGGGAATAGATCTTTGAACTTTTCTCTTTGGTTTTTAGAACTGATGATGATAAACTCGGTTTTACTTGGATTCAGCTTCAGCTTCTAGTTTGTCATCCAAGCGAAAACATCAGTAACACAGGATTTCAAATCAGTTAGGGATTTTAAAGCTTCACAACCGGATAGAGAGATGTAAATTTGTGTGTCATCCTCATAGAGATGATGTTCTACATCATCCTCAGCGATGATCTGACTGAGGGGAGCAGTATATAGGGTAAAAAGTATGGGTCCAAGGACAGAGCCCTGAGGTCTACCAACAGATCTATAAACCACATCAGAAATATAATCCTGAATTTTTACCTGTTTACATCGGTCGATGTAAACTAGTTAGGAGCTGTACCAAAAATCCATACCACGATGACAAGCGGCTACTTAGCGTGAGGTGGTCAATTGTGTCAAAAACAGCAGATTGGTCAAGGAGGGTGAGTGCTGTCACTCTGCCCTTCTCCATATTGAGTAAAACATCGTTTTCGACCTTTAAAAGAGCTGATTCAGTGGAGTGGAATTTCTTGTATGCTGATTGCAAATTATTAGACATCGAATTTGATTCCATGTGGGAAAGTAGGTTGGATGCGACAACTTTCTCCAATATCTTTGATATAAAACTGAGGTTTAAAAATAGGCGGTAATTTTTTGGTTCATTTTTATATAGAGTTGGTTTTCTTAGCAGAGGTCTAATATATGTTTTTTTGAACTGTTCCGAAAAAACACCCTCTTGGAGAGATTTATTTATGATACCAGTGATTGGTTCAATTAGCTAGTAGGAAATGGATCAAGATCACTTGAGGTGCTTTTTGATATCATGATTAATTCCTTGATCTCTGTTTCTGTTGCCAAAGGCAAAGTATTCATTAAAAAAGTTATGTCGAGCAAGGGATGCACATTTCGGAATTCATTATAGTCTGGAAATTTTGAGCGAATAATAGTAATTTTATCAACAAAAAAAATTGAGAATTTTTTACAAATTGTCTTGAGTGATAAATTCTCAGGCAAAGAGGGAGCAGGAAATCTATGAAGGATGGTATTTATAGATTTCCAGAGCTTCTTTGGATCTACATAATTTTCTAATATGATGTTAGCATAAAAATTTCCTTTTGCTTTCTCCATAATTCTATTGCACAGATTTCTCTAAACTTTGTGACGTGATCTATCGCGCCTGTAACTTATATATTTTCTGTACATACATTAACACAATGGTACCCGTGTTGCCTTCTATCTCCTCTCCCTTATCGTTTTTTCGTAGCTCTCCAATGACACTACGTCGCCTTT
>OZ024907.1:28370916-28395114 GCA_964017125.1 Flabesymbios commensalis | reverse complement strand
GCCTTTTATCGAATCCAAATCATCCTTTAACACTTTTCCATTGCTTTTTAGTGCCCCCCGTCGCTCCCAAATCTGCCTTTCAACACATTCCCATCGTCATTTAGCCCATTACTGTCACTCTTTAACGCTTTTTCATTGAAAATTAAGGCCTTCTCATCACCCTTTAGTGCATCGCCAGTGACTTTGAACACATCCCATCGCCCTTTAACACATTTTCCTCGCTCTTTAACGCCTCTTCAACGCTATATAATAGATTATATATATATATATATATATATATATATATATATATATATATATATATATATATATATATATAGTATATCATACAGCGTTGAAGAGGCGTAAAGAGCGAGGAAAAGGTGTATATATATATATATATATATATATATATATTTTTCATTGAAAATTAAGGCCTTCTCATCACCCTTTAATGCATCGCCAGTGACTTTGAACACATCCCATCGCCCTTTAACACCTTTTCCTCGCTCTTTAACGCCTCTTCAACGCTATATAATAGACTATATATTTAAGGAGGGCCCCTGAGGTGCCCCTGGGCACAATACAGGTCATAACTATGCGCATGCACATCGCGCAAATTGAAAATACAAGAGAACATTCAGCCTATGTCACTGACCATTCTAATTGTCGATTTTCAACCACACATGCAATGAAATATCTCAATTGAAAGTAATGCATGTACACATGTGGATTTCGCATAAATGCGAAGGCTGGTAAAGAAGGTAGTTTTCGCATAAATGCGAAATTGGTAAAACACACCATTATATTATTTTTTTGTCCGACCACTACATTCTAAACCAAGAATAAAGAGTTATTGTTGATCAAGTACAAACAATTAATATCATGGTAGGCTTACTGGTACTATATTATATGTTTATTATAAGCAATCAGGTGTGACCGAGCTTTTGAATATGAGGGATCTTCATTATGGTCGTATGTGTTTTAAGTCAGTTAAGCCCTCGGAGCTCTACGTTCTTAGCTGTGAAAAAGGCCTCGGCTTTCGGCCACAACCTTTTTCACAGCTAAGAATGCAGAGCTCCTCAGGCTTTATCCTATACTTAAAATGCCCTTCTTTTCACCATTACCGTCACTCGCCAAGTCACTCTTTCACACCTCCCCATCGTCCTTTACCGCCTCTCTGTTGTCCTTTAACGACTCTCTCAGTCACCTTTAGCGCCTTCTAGTAACTTTTAAACGCCTGCCCATCGCCGCCGAATGCCTCCCCATCGCCATTTTAAAATCATTTAACGGACTGTGTCGACCTTTCACTCTTCCTCATATCACTTTTGTGTATATTTTTCTTCCTTTTATTTTGTTCCTCTATTGCTTCCCTGTCACCTTTTAGAGCACCCCGTCACAAATAATGCCTTACCGTTGCCCTTTAACATCTCTCATGAATGCATCTTCGTCATTCTTACGGGAACAATCCATTTTCTGTAGAAATGTGTGTCACATCTAGATGAATAGACAGGGAAATCTTTATTTTGAAAATATGTAAATATATTAGAACACTAGTATTCCCATTGCCTTGCAACTCTGCTCCATCGCCCTTTAACTCCTCTTCATCACCCTTTATTGCCTCTCCATCGGCCTTTAAAGTCTCATCGTCGCATTTTAACTGCTCTCTGTTGCCCTTTAAATTTTTTCGTTACTCTTCAACGCCTCTCCATCACCCTTTGACACATCCCCATCACCCTTTATCACCTATCTATCGCTCTTTAGCACCTCCCATGTAGCCCTTCCTCGTTGTCCTAAAATGCATCTCCATAACCTTTGAACACCTCTCCATCACTCTTTTTAACGTCTTTCCGTCGCTCTTTAACGATGCTTTGTCGCTCTTTAATGCCCCTTCGTTACACTTTAACGCCTTTTTATCTGTGGCCCTTTAACGCCTTTTTATCGCATTTTACCTTCTGTTCGTCGCCTTTTAACGCCTCTTCACTGCCCTTAATTAGCCCATCTCTGTCGCTCTTTAAATCCTTTCGTTCACCCCTTCACGCCTGCCTATGCCTCCACGTTGCCTTCTAATGCCCTTGTCGCACTTTACGTGCTCTAAATCCTCTTCACCAGCTCTTTACCAGTCTTGTTGCCTTTTTTTTTTTTTAACTTTTTCTCATTGCACTTGCACGTCTCCCAGCAACACCTCTTGGTCGCCCTTTCTCGTCGCCCTTGAGGGCGGGGGCCCTAGAGTAGTGGTTAGCACCGCTGCCTTTTACGCCAGAGTTTGGGGTATGTGCACAAAGGTGGCCTAAAGCCTGATTCATTTCATTTCATTTCGTCGCCCTTGAACATACCCATCAATGATGTTGGCCGTGTAGCAACCAGCAATATAGTGTTTGACATTAGGTCCCACACGAGGGATGAATAGAGTTATTCTCAGCTGTTGTTACTCTGCATGGGCCTAGTCAACCCGATGATAGCACTGTATTTCTGTGGACGTCTGGGTATGTCTGGGGGTAAATCCTCTAGACATACCGAAAGCCCTTGCAGCCCACCATGCCCTAGCACCCCACCTCACATCATAATTTTTTCACCATTCATCTCAGCAATGGACCGCACTGTTTTTATCGTATTATAATATCACTTAAATGACCTTTAGTGCCGAAAAGTGACGTAGAGCAATAATTTACTACTACTTAAGCATACCCCATCACCTCTTAACGCCCTCCCATATAATCTCTCTGCGTCGCCCTTGTGTTACTTTCCTTTTATTGAAAATATGATGACTTTGTAGGCTTATATATTATTTGTAATGAACATCCCAGAATGTTTTCTGGGTCATATTTATATATATAGACATGTTAGGGTTTTTTCTATTTCTTGGCATTGAAATGTATATTATAAGATGTCATATAGGACACATATTCATGACATTGTCAGATTTTTTGGAGGCCATCTTGGCGACTATCTTGTGTGTAATCTTTGTTTTATTCTGTCGAAAATGATAACAATCTATGGTTTGAATTGCACAAATAGCGACCATCTTGGGTTTCAGCAATACTGCAATATCTAAAGTACTTTGTGACTACACTATATTATGTCGGGCATATCAGCAAACCTTATCGTAGACACCCAACTCATCTACTTCTATATTGTGAAAATATATATATAAATTTATTGTTTGCAATTGAACAAATGACGGCCGTCTTGTATTTTATGCACAACATAATATCTAATGTGCTTTCTGGTCCGACTACCATGTCGGGCGTTCCAGGAAATCCTATGGTAGACACCAAAATAACGAACCTGCTTCCATTCTGAAGAAAATGAGATCAATTTATTGTTTGACCTTGACAAATAGTGACCATCTTAGATTTTACCAACAATGCAATGTCATAACGTATTTTTTGGACATACCAGTATGTCGGGCGTACCAGAAAACCCCGTGTTAGACACCAAAATCACGAATCTACTACTGTTCTCATTATTTGAAGAATATCTGTGCTAAATTTCATCTTTCTATGTCAATTTGAAAGTTGTTTTTAGTTACAAAGCCCACTATTACATGTGTCTATACGTCGTTTGGATTAAATTTATGCCCAAACCACGGTCATGGCGGCCATCTTGGATTTATGAAAATTAAAAATCCCCCCCCCCCGAGGTTTTTTCTCCAGTAACCAAGCTAAATCTGCTCTACACATCCATGTGACTGCGAAATCATCAGAAAACAATACACTTCTCACAACAACATGGTTGATTGGGGGCTTGGGGTGGCTACTGGACTAATATGCTGTATGATTTATGTGTGGAAATGTAGCGGGATTTGACCAAACACTAAGCAACTCTAGGCAGCGCAATGTACATCTTAGCTGGCATGATCTGTTAATCCAAACATTCAAATAACATTGGATATTAACGGGGATTGCGTTTTTAATGACAGAAGAAGATGAGGAGAAAACACAGCTTTTTGAGAATAAATGAAACATGTCTGCCGTTAGCCTGAGTAACATTTTGATGGATGGCCATGGTCTAAGAGAGAGCAGAAAAATGCCCATAAATCTGTATTTATTTATGAAAATAATTTATCATTACCTAGTCCCACACAGACGCAATGTCCGAAAGGTTAGCCACATGAATCTTGCCAAGATGAAAAGTGCATCTGTGAAGTTTTACCTTCAAAGACTTCAATCTTTAATAAACCGGATCAGTTTTTAAAACATGTTTGTGTTTTTTTTCTATCGGTCACTCTATCCATACTGTTTTAACATAGCATAACCTGTATTTAATGGCCATACAAATACAGATAGTTATAAATAGTAACAAAACATAATATACCATCAAATAAGAACAAGTTAAAGGCACATTCCCAGGTCTAAAATCATCAAAAATTCGGTGATTGTTTGTTGGCTTAATAATATGACCATATGATGTAAACATGTCTATAGACTTGAATTGCAAAAGTTTTTTAATTTCTGTGCTGCGCATTCACCAGTTAGGCTAGATATAGAGATATAAATAAGCTAAAATAAAAGCACCGATTTTTTTGATGATTTTAGTCGTTTAGACCTGGGCATGTCCCTTAGGGACTTTTAAAATCGCTCACATGAGGGTCATCTAAAATATTTCGGAGGAAAATAAATATAAGTAGAATAACAGTGAGTCAGCAAAAATAAAACAAGCGAGAACACCATGGATAAAAGAATATATTAATAGCTTGTAAACAGCATTTAACACTATAATTTATGTATTTGAATTGTGAATAAAGGTGACTGGATATGAATACAAAAAACGTATTGTTTTTTTGTCATTAAAACAATCCGGAATATTCAAGGCGGAGTTATACGAGCCAAGATAGTATGTTTTAATATATTGACAAAAAAACTGTAAACAAAAGACTTTAATTTCACAAATAATGATGCATTGATAATTATTATTAATGCCATCAACAATACTCAAACAAAGACATTTTTTCCGAATTCATGTTTCATTTTACCTTATCGCTTGTTCTGACGAAGGCGTGTTAGTATATGTAATAAGCTCATCATTTTGACCTGATGGTTTTAAAAAAATATAAAGCTTTCAAAATTAGCCTGTTAGCGGACTTGTACTTTAATATATCTTCTTTATTATCAAGATATGAGCCCTCTGAAAAAATGAGAGCAAAATGTTTTGCTCTGTGTAGCCTATGTTGGTGGGGTCTATGAAGTGTAGTCGTGGATAGCTGCACACCGCGAAGATGTGGGCGTGGATTGTGAAGCTTGCTTGAATAGTGAATTCAACTTGTGTTATCATATCAGTGCGTGAAAACATAAGCACACCCTTTCCACATCCACCCCCCCCCCCCTCTACTTTATGTAGTGTAGATGGGGAGGGGTTGGTCTGGAAAGGGTTGTGCCTATGGTGAGAGCCATCCACACACTAATGTTGAAAACATTCTCACAACATCTTAACAACGTAGCTGTAAACGAGCTTATGATGGCTAAATATAGGTAAATTATAAGTAAAATGTTACTGATTCGAACAAATATATTTTAGTCTTAACAAATCATGGCCAAGCCATATAAATCACTACACGTATTTGTATCGTCACTATAAATTATGTGGCTCAAACCTTTAGTTTCAAATACAGTTCGGGCTACATAAAATGGAGTTCGTAAGCTGCATTATAATGAGCGAATAGATTTTATAATAAAAGTGTCAAATCTTGCTTGCATGTAACTCAATATAATTATCAACATTTTATGCTAATTTTGTTTTTTTAACTTAATAGTGTGTGAACATGGTGAATTAAATAAAATGTTTTTCTTGCACTAAATTTGGCTGGGTACGAACGAATAATTCACCTGCTGTGTGATAGTATCCAATTTAATTTGCAAATGATATATGATTTACATTTTGCTCTATATTGTTTAGCATAAATTCCCTTTTATGTGTACATGTAATAGGTATAACGGACTTAAAATTTAATTAAAGATATATATTCACAATACACGTCCTTAATGTTGCAGACAATTTTTCTAATATCAACATTGATTTTAGATATGAATCTTGAAATTAGAAAATGAACTTTGATATGGTGTAGATGTTAGTCAATTATTATTATAATATGTGTTACCCCATTTAAACGAAATCACACAACTTTTATTGATTATTAGTTTATTGAAAAGTGATAAAACATAAATAATAAAACTTAACCACGAATAAAATGTCACTCTGTTGCATTGACTGGGATTAAAAAGCGTCTGGAATCATTGATATGAGTTACAGTGTGTGTGATAATTTTGCTAACTTAAATATTCGGCAACCACAGAGTGGTATATCTAGTACGCGCTCCTGAACATGTCAAGTATGAAGACTTTATCATGTTTATGCTTGACATGATGATAAATAGAGATACATTATTGCAATTTATGGTATATTTTATTTGAGAATAAAAGTGAGCTATGCGTTTTCATTTTTTAGTGATGATTTTCATCTGACTTGGATCATTGTTAAAATTTGCCTTCAATATGTGTATTTATCGAGCCTATCATGCAGAAAAAAACCGTATGTGGTTTTCACACAAAAACATCGACATATTGCCAATAGCCGGCTCACTGTAAACCGTGACAATGATGTAGTAGTGAAAAGTATTGTCACACCATTTTCACCTCAGTACACATCTTCTCTTTGAGGATTAGAATCATCAACATAGGCATTTGGCATAGTTTTATTGTTTTTAGATGGGCGTATACACATAGCGTTATTTGACAAATCATGCTTATAGAACATGTAGAATGGTGCGTATATATAAGTGAGTATTTTATTACTTGTTAAGTTTTGCTTTTCGCTAAAAAAAATATATTGGCCATAAAAAAAAAAAATTAATGTGTCACACTTTGTACTATTTGTCAGCTTACTAATCCCACTTTGACCAGATTTTTATCATAATTGGATAAGAACAGAAGACGGATTATTTTATGATTTTAATTTGTATATAAATATTACTGCAAACGGTTTTATGTGTGCTATATTGAAAGGCAAAGGCGGTTCCAGGACGGTCAAGGATCCGAGGGCTGAATAAAGAGAACTGTCAACATGGCTCTAAATTAACCTAAATATTTCATTTTTAGACATAGAAAACACACATCCACTCCGATACAGAGTGCACAAATAAAAAATATGACCTGATCTGGACACGATGAATCAATGTTCTAATTCAAGCAATTCAAAAACATATAAAGTACGCATCCGCTCGGAGACAGGCGACAGACGAAGCGGCCCAGTCAATACTCCAATCCGAGAAATTAGAAAAAACGTCCCATACTACGCCACTGTAAACAGTTCCAGTCACGTGCTACAATGCATGCCACTCTTCATACTTTCTGCTTCAGTTAAGTAAAATATATACGGTGAAACATTTTTTTATTTACAAAATAATCAAAATCGAAAACAAAACAAGCTAGTTACTTTTAAATAATCAACATTTATTACGCATGACTGTACTAAATAAAATTTCTGTGGGCAGTCAGTTTGCTGTTTTAATAGGCCAGTTGTTTGTGTCCTTAAGGTGGCAGATCATACGGTAGTAGTATAGTGACTAAAGTGCATGCCCTTAAAAGTGAAAATCGTATGTCTTAGCTGTTCTTTAAATTTATTTTATGTTCTGGTAATTATGGCTTAATATTAAAAAAACTAAATGCAATATAAAACACTTTATCGGCTTACCAGTAGTAAATGAGTGGTATCATATTGATCAGATAGCCATGTTTCCAGGATATATGACTCTAAAGTCAAAACATAAAATTGGAAATACGTATGATAGCAATAGAGTAATTTAATTATACTTGCGTCAGGTGCATCAATATATAATGAGTAGCTCTGACACACAGACATGACAGCTACTGGGATAATTATTATTGCATAACCATATAGAAGCATATTTTGTTAGCTTTAAAGCTGTTGCAATTCACAACGAATATATCTAGGCCAACCATGTATAAAGTACTGTAAGGCCCGAATCACATTATATCTTTACAATACACTATCGTAACAGCACCACTTGTTTTAAAAACCAAAAACATCGTTATTTTAATTTGTAGCTGGATTGCCATTTTTTAAAGCAAAACATATATTTTATGATGTAATAATTTGTATGAAAAATAGCCTTTTCACAAAAAGGACGTTTTCACGAAGAGTGAATTATAAAAAAAATATCCTAGCAGAGCCGAGCACCATGCTGGATCGGGCTGTTATGAAAATATGATGTTGTACATCATTAACATATTTAACAACTAAAACAATCACTTTAAAATATATTTCAGAGCTCATATCAAATATAGCATAATGTCATCATTGTGAAGCTGTCAACGTCCTTAATTTGATAAAAAATATGTGACCCATTTTAGTCAAAGAGCACCTGGAATCCCGTGTGAATCTAGTGGTGAAAACAAACCAGTCACTTAGTTTGATAAAGGTGACCACCAAGAACAGAAAAAAACTTTGTTGGCAGTCTGAAATCCTGGTGGTACATTTTAAGTACACACTTAATTTGTTCTGGCGATCGCCAAAGTTTGTTTATTTGTAGGCATAAAATAATCGAAAAGATTTAAGTTTTACATAGAAAGTTTATTATAAGCAGTCAATGACATTTGAATCTCCTTTTTAGACACTATGGTACTATACAACCATTATTTGAATGTGAAACTGATGAAAAAATTAACAAATGTACTGCTGCCTACATATTCACGTAAAATGTTTGAATGTAATATTACACCTGAATCAATAGTGGGGCCTAGCATAATGTTGGGAGCTTGATGGGCTGTGAAGAACATTAAATTTACAAAGTTTTACACCTAAAAAATAGCCAAACATGAATAATAATTGGAATACATTACTTTCACGAATTAGTTTTATCTTATAGTCTAGCTGACTTTTTTATTCCCGTGATTAATAGTAATTCTAACTTAAATTTATGTTCTTTTTATCCGATTATCCGATCCAGCATCATTCACCATGAATTCTTTATAGTTTTTTTTGTATATCCTAGATCAGCAAAATTTACAATAACTAAATCTGTCCTGTGCATAGGCCTGTCAATCCATAAAAAACATGACTCGCTGATAGATAATAATAGGTGAAAATGAAATATAATATGACCATCTTTAAATGGGACACGTCAATCAACCCACCTTTTATATTGTATATAAATTGTATAAATTACAGGTGATGATTTTTTTTTTAACAAACTCTAAAATGACAACAAAAATTCATTTACAACGTGGTATATAACTGGGAGATAACATAATGTTGTGCGAATATATCCTGTCAGCTCCTTCTTCGTATCCCAATGAGAGAGCAGTCTCTTCATTAGAATCTTGGAAATGTTAGTGGAGTCTGTAATGTGGTAGGAAACAGCCGTCTGGCTCCCTAGTATCCTATCTCTGATAGACTGTTTCAGTGAATGTTGGACATCGTATAGTTCGAAAATGACCCTCACTTCATTCATTGAGCCGTGCTTGTCCAGGATATGGGAGGTAAAGTGGTCTGCCAGCTGAGAGCAGTTAAGTACCCAATCAGGCTTTCCCATTGACTGAACTTTTGCCATTTCATCGACCACAGGAGATGCATGGTCCATTTCGTGGCTGTTTTCCATTGACAGCTCTCCAGCATGACCACTCTCTAGATCTGCATTATCAGTACTGTCAGGGAGACACTCCAGCATAGCCATAAAATTGCTTTGCCACATGACATTGCTCATGACAGCCACATCATCGTCTAGGATTATCTCTGGTCGTGATTTAACTAAGACAACCTCAAGTAGGCTAACAGACTTCGGTCTTCTTTGGGCTCCATCACTTTTTGCCCCAGGCTGAGCTTTACTCTATTCCCTGTGGATTTGCAGCTGACACTTTTTCATTGGAGCCCACAGGTTGGTTGCATTTGTGATGATGCGGTTTGTGACAAAATCATCAAACACCTGTTGCCTAAGCTTGCTTTGTCTACACAGGTCTGTGGACACTTTCTCAGGCATCACTGCCTTGATGACCAATTTGAACAGCTCGTCACTGTCCTCAGTGAATGGATTGGCAAAGGTATTCATCGTGGAAGTGAGAGTATCGATGGCCGTGTTTTGTCTGTTTGCATTTGAGGCAGAGAGTGCACGGTGACTCTCCTTGGCAGCTGGGTGCAGTCCACCAATCTCTTGAGCTTAACCTACTCGTCTCGCAAGCTCGGGGGAGTTGAGGAAGAGCTTGGTGCGAGCACCAGATACTTCCATAGAGTGGTTGATATGTTCTACTGCATGGTCAGCTACTGCGCAAAAGGGAACGTGCTGGTTCTTGTTGACTACCCAGTTGCCACTCAGGAACTCACCGTACATGTAGATGTTAGCATCAGACTGCTTGACTGCTTTGCATGTCTGCCAAATAGACTGGAATCATCCGAGCGTAGTTCAGCTTGCTGTGGGCGGAGTAGTACTTGACAAATGTCTTGGTGCTTAGCAGATGAAGTTTCCAATCTCCGGTTCGAACTGACCTGGTGAACTGGAGCATGTCCACCACCATCTGAATGTAGGTTACTTGGATCACCCAACGGAAGAAGCTGTATAGTTCCTTAGGAAGATGTTCTCCATCCACATCAAGGAGTGATCCACTGAATGACCAGGGCTGGGCTTTGCTGATAGCCTTTCTCAGCACGGTCCGCCACAGGGTTTGGCCTGGGGATGCCGAAAAAAATTGAATTGCTGCGTCTCTGGTACATTTCATGCTAACCCGTTCTGGTTCATTCGCGTGCTTACACTTGTGGAATTCTACATCTAGTATTTCCCTCTGGGGGTACCTTAGCTCAAATTCATCTGCTTTGCTATTTTCAGGAACTGGTGGGACTGATACCCTGTGGTGAACATGTGTGACATTCCTGGCCCATCAGCGCTTGTGGTACTCGATGTCGATTGCATGGGCATCTTCTGGGTTTATTCCAGTATTGAGCTTGACACAGAGTTTCTCGTTGTCGTTTAACTCAACTGCTTTCTTGAGAGCACCCCCAGCATTTTCCGTGGAAACGATGTGAAGAGGGTTACCTTCCTTGCCCCTACGTCGCATGGAAGAGCCAGGTTCTTTACCTCTCTTTAGCTCTCTTGCACATTCTGTGTGTGCTGGTGTGCCATGATGCATCCTTGGATTCAAGGTATTGACCTGTCATTTTGCCAAGGCGTCTGCTGACTTCAGGATAGTGTCCATCACCATACCATGCTCTCTTTCTCTCTCTCTTGTGAATTCCAGAACCTTGAAGTGGGCAGTTGGCTTCTGCACAAGCAGTTCCTCTGTTTGTTTTTGGCAAATGGTGCAGAATGTTAAGTCTGTGTAGGATCTTGCGGCCTTTGCAGTTGACATTCCCATGCTGGCCTGACTCTGCATTGTAGAAGTTGTATGATTCAAACTAGGGACACAAATTTAACCACCACCATTAATACTATCTACAATACTGTACAGTTATATCATGGTGGTTAGGAGGTCTAGTCTATGATCTAGTATATGGTCTTGTTTCTGTTAACATGCTTATTCTGCATGCTGTGGGAGTTGATCTGCAACACACAAATTAGTTTGGATTGTGGCAATAGTTGATATTATTTCGATGTGAAAATTGACAACATAACATGTCTATGAAACCATTGTGCATCTGGGTTTCTTCTGCGGGTGTGAATTCAGAAAAATAACCCAACAATTAAGCTGCAATTATGTTGATCTTGAATGGTACTTGATCACTCACGCGACGCACATAGAAAACGCATAAAGTTCATCTGTTTTCGCCGACTTGTAACTCTGAACAGACCAGTATCTGAGCCTGCCAACAAGTGTTTTTTTATTATTTGGGGTCCCATCAACATATCTGGATGGGTGGCTTGCTTTCACCACAAAATTCACGGAGTTTGGTGCAGATGCTCCCTGACTATTTGTATATAATGAGTTTAATGTCGGAAAAATACAATATGGAGTTTATGGTACCATTGGATGGCACAGAGCTGGAGTTTAATGATCATTGTAGAGACGCAAATTGGTCAATATTTCAAAAATTAAAACAGGGCTTTAAAGTCATGGCAATAAATTTGATTGTAAATTGTTTATATTAAAAAAATGTTCCCAGGTTATCTACAGAATCTGCCGGGTTGACTTTGGTCAAGAGTGGTGTAAAACGGGAAATCTACTATGGGTATAGCTCAATACAATGTTATTATTACAAAATAATAGAACAATTTTCAACGTCGTCATTTAATCTCATTTAAGTTAAATTAACCACCATTTCCTATTTATGACGTACAATGTGCGTTTTCTGTCTGAATGAGTGATATTAGACCAGACGTGGCTGGGGGTAAGGTGTCACCCGGAATGGGAATTTAGGCCACTATTATTTTCACATAGCTGGACTATTCAGGGGCCAGAATCAACCTGCTGATCAGGTAACTGCCGCTGCTTTACTGAAATATTGCCTAAATTGTACATGACCTATACGCGATTTTTTTTAGATTTGGAAAAATCTAGCATATTACACATTTCCGCCCACTGAGTAGTGATATTTTGAGCTATATCAATATATTTTATATCAAGAGAAAGCTACTGGCACAGGCTTCCACTTGGATGTACTATATTTTCTGTCAGATCTTTGAGCTCTAAGTTGGTATTTTAACCCTAAATTTTACCTATTTTTCATACTTTTTCAGTAAATAGTCAAAATACTTTTCTCTTGGCCGATTTTTCTATGGTATATATGTTTAGTTTTGATTCAAACATGTTCTAGAATTATTGTGGTCCTCAAATAAACCGATTTGGAATAAAAATAATGCGTTATGTGAACATATTACACACTTTTTTGGTTAGACGTAAAAAATTGCTCGCTTTTCTGTAGGCTCTGGAAAATTGATGGTATCTCACATTTTTGCCCCACTGACTAGTCAAATTTTGGGCTATATCAATATATGTAATATTAATAGAAAGCTACTGGCACAGGCTTTCACGTGGATGTAACATATTTTTTGTCCGATCTTTGACTAATGTACAAGAGAGATTTAAGTCGGTATTTTAACCCTCAGTTTTATCCAATTTTTCTGACTTTTTAGTAAGTAGTCGAAATACTTTTCTCTCAGCTCATTTTTGTATGGTATAAATGTTTAATTTTGATTTAAACATGTTCTATAACTATTGTTGACTTAAAATAAACCCATTTGGAATAAAAATAATGCGTTATGTGAACATATTACACACTTGTTTGGCTAGACGTGAAAAAATTGACGAGCTTTTCTTCAGGCTCGGGAAAATTGACTGTATCAAACATTTTTGCCCAATGCGTAGTCAAATGTCGAGCTATGTCAATATTTTGATATCAATGGAAAGCTACTGGCTCTGACCTTCATACAGATGCAAATATGTTGTGTCTGATCATTCACAAATGCAAAATAGAGCTTTAAATTGGTATTTTATTTCAGTTTCGGGAAAATTGTTCATATCCCACATTATTGCCCACTGAGCAGTCAAATTTAGAGCTATATCAACATATTTAATATCAATTGAAATCTACTGACACAGGCTTTCACTTGGATGTAAAATTTGTTGTGACCGATCATTGACAAATGCACAAGAGAGCTTAAGGTTGGTATTCATTTCACCTATTTTTCATACTTTTTCAGTAAATAGTCAAAAACCTTTTCTCTCAGCTGATTTTTGTATGTAATAAATGTTTAGTTTTGATTCAAACATGTTCTAGAACTATTGTTGATTTAAAATAAACCCATTTGGAATACCAAATAATGAGCTATTTGAACATATTACACACTTTTGGTTGTTTGTAAAATTTGAGCACTACAATAAAGCGCTAAATTTTTATTTTATCCCTTTATTTGAACATTTTTTTAGTAAACCAGGTGTTCTCACTCACGTTAACTTTATATGGTATAAATGTTTGTTATTACTTTTACATTCTCTGGAGCCATTTTTCAAAAATGATGTTGACCACTGAAGAAGTGATCACAGCCCATTGAAAGTTATCTCAGCAACTACAAAATGATCTTGACCACTGAAGAAGTGATTACAACCATTTGAAAAGTTATCTCAGACACTACAAAAGTGATCTTGGCCACTGAAGAAGGGATCACAACAACTTTGAATGTTATCTCAGCCACTACAAATGTGATTTTGACCACCGAAGAAATGATCACAACCACATTAAAAGTTATCCCAGTCACTACAAAGGTGATATTGGCCACTAACAAGCTGGTGTCAGCACTGAAAAAGTTATCTAAGCCAATACAAAGTGATATTGGCCACTGAAGAAGTGATCACAGGCACTTGAAAAGTGATCACTTCTTCAGTGGTCAAGATCACCTTTGTAGTGGCTTAGATAATTTTCAAAGTGGCTGTGATCACTTCTTCAGTGGCCAAAATCACTTTTGTAGCGGCTGAGAAAACTTTTGTAGTCGCTGTGAACACTTCTTCAATGGCCAAGATCACTTTTGTAGTGGCTGAGATAACATTTAAGTTGCTGAGATCAATTCTTCAGTGGCCAAGATCACTTTTGTAGTGGCTGAGATAACTTTTCAGGTGATGGTAATCACTTCTTCAGTGGTCAAGATCATTTTGAAGTTGCTAAGATAACTTTAAAAGGGCTGTGATCACTTATTCAGTGGTCAAGATCATTTTTGAAAAATGGCTACAGAGAATGTAAAACTAATAAAAACAATCATATCATATACATTTTACATGAGCGAGAAGTCCTGCTGGTATTCACTAAAAAAACAGTTATAATTTGTTTAAATGGTGGGATAAAATACAAACTTAGCGCTTTGTTGTAGTGTTCAAATTTTAGGTCCAACAAAAAACGTGTGTAGTATATTCAAATAGCTCCTTATTTGTTATCCCAGATGGGTTTATTTTAAGTCAATAATAGTTCTAGAACATGTTTGAATTAAAACTAAACATTTATTATATATAAAAATCAGCTGAGGAAAAAGTATTTTGACTATTTACTGAAAAAGTATGAAAAATAGGTAAAATTATTACCAACCCAAAGCTCTTTTGTGCATTTGTCAATGATCGGACACAACATATTTTACATCCATGTGAAAGTCTGTGTCAGTAGATTTCTATTGATCTTAAATATATTGATATAGCTCAAAATTTGACAGCGCAGTGGGCAATATTGTGAGATATGGTCAATTTTCCCGAGCCTGAAGAAAAGCGAGCTCATTTTAAGTCTAAACAAAAACCTTGTAATAGCTCACATAACTCACATAAGTCTAACCAAAAGAAAAACATATAATATGTTTACATCACTCCTTATTTTTATTCCAAATGGGTTTATTTTATGTAAACAATAGTTCTAGAACATGTTTGAATCAAAACTAAACATTTAGACCAAACAAAAATCAGCTGAGAGAAAAGTATTTTCACTACTTACTGAATAAGTATTACAATTAGGTAACATTAAAGGTTCAAATACTAACTTAAAGCTCTATTTTGCATTTGTCAATGACTAGACACAACGTATTTTAAATTCTTGTGAAGGCCGGTGCCAGTAGCTTACTATTGATATAAAATATATTGACAAAGCTCAACATTTGACTACTCATTGGGCAAAAATTTGAAATACAGTCAATTTTCCCTAGCCTGAAGAAAAGCTCACCGATTTTTACGTCTAACCCAAAAAGTTTGTAATATGTTCACATAACTCATTATTTTTATTCCAAATGGGTTTATTTTAAGTCAAATAGTTCTAGAACATGTTTGAATCAAAATTAAACATGTATACCATACAAAAATCAGCTATCAGAAAAATATTTGACTAGGCCTACTTGCTGAAAAAGTCTTAACAAATTGGGTAAAATTAAGGGTTAAAATACCACCTTAAAGCTCTCTTGTACATTTGTTAAAGATTGGACAGAAAATATATTACATCCACGTGAAAGCCTGTGCCAGTAGCTTTCTATTGATATTACATATATTGACATAGCTCAAAATTTGACTACTCAGTGGGGCAAAATGTGAGATAAAGTCAATTTTCCCGAGCCTGAAGAAAAGCGAGCAAATTTTTACGTCTAACCAAAAAAGTGTGTAATATGTCCACATAACTCTGGTTTATTTTAAGTCCACAATAGTTCTAGAACATGTATGAATCAAAAATAAACATATATGCCATGCAGAAATCGGCTACGAGAAAATTATTTTGACTATATACTGAAAAAGTTGAAAAATAGGTAAAATTAGGGGTCAAAATACCAACCTAAAGCTCTCTTGTGCATTTCTCAAAGATTGGACAGAAAATATGTTACATCCACGTAAAAGCCTGTGCCAGTAGCGTTCTGTTGATATATGTTGATTCTGGCCCCTGAATAGTCCAGCTATGTGAAAATGATAGTGGCCTAAATTCCCATTCCGGGTGACACCTTACCCCCAGCCACGTCTGGTCTATATACATGTACACTGCATTACATATATTTGATTATCATCATTATTGATTGCCTTATAGCCTTACCTGCAGTATGGTTTCCTATTTCGTTTTCCGGGCAGCCCCAAACTCTGGGCTGTCTTGCTGTATAAGTATAGCCATCAGCACTGTCCAGCTACATCTCCTATGACAAAACAGTCACTAAGGCCACAATAGTGGCCATTGTCACACTCAAAGGCACTGATTTGCATCGCATGGCAGGCAAGCATACCCATTAACAGGCCTTGAAACATCATTTATCACCGCTATCAACGCATCATTCGACTTTCGCCATTTCCTGATACTTCTCGTCTTTCCGTGTCATTTTCATGAGATAAATACTATGCTGGATATAATTGTAGAAAAATGAGTATTACCTTCCCGTAAATTGGGCCTACACAATGCAATTATGCTATACATTATAACAAATAGGAAGATCGAAACAAGCCAAAATAGCCAAAATATGAATGGGACGAAAGGGTCTATGTTTTTCAACTTAATTGCTCATTAATACATTTACGTGAGCAGTTCATTCTGGGATATTTTATTATACATTTTAATCTTTTGGAAATTTGAATTCCGTTTGTACCACAGGGATACCTGTAAGGCTACCCAACAACAGGTAGCCTACATGGTCTAATTAGCTGCGCGTTTCATCAACCTCCTCAAATGCCTCCTCAAATGTGCTGTCATCCAACAATTGATGTGATGTTCTGAGACGATGGACTCATGTCAACTCAACGTTGTTCACATTCGTATGTAACACAGTGAACGCAGTTCACAAATGAACAAAACTACTAGTGGATAAGCCTACATCCAATCTACTGTCATGTTTTAAAACGGCAGGGACAACAGGATTCAAGCTGAAGTATGAGTTCCAACAGGACAAATTCTCAAATACCATCCAATGATTAATTCTCGACCAAGACGCAAATCAATCGGTATCATTCGAAAACCCGGATGAAGATTCGGTAGATTGAGTCTTCAAAAAACACAAATCCCAAGCATCGAGCTCATGATTTATTATGTACGTGAACTGCGTCTCATTTGAAAAAGTTCGACAAACACATTTCAACGGCACTGGTCACAAGAAAATTAAATTATTTACAGTAACTCTCTTTTTCACAACTTCACAGCAAAGAACACTGTAACAAAGAGATCAGAATTGCTTTGCTAGAGTGGTAAATAATACCCCTGTCACACCAGCCTCTGTGCTCATCCGGCGACCGCTATGCGCCATCGTTTTTAATTTGTTTTGTCAAAGCACACTGATATTTATGGTGTCCGGATATGGCCATCTCGCCCTTTCGTTGTTTCGCACTTTCGTTGTTTCGCACTTTCGTTGTTTCGCATCGCCCTTTCGTTGTTTCGCAGCGCCCTTTCGCTGTTTCGCATCGCTCTTTCGCAGTTTCGTTGTTTCGCATCGCCCTTTCGTTGTTTCGCATCGCCCTTTCGCAGTTTCGTTGTTTCGCATTTTCGTTGTTTCGCATCACACTTTCGTTGTTTCGCACTTTTGTTGTTTCGCAGTCTCGCACTTTCGTTGTTTCGCACTTTCGTTGTTTCGTACTTTCGCAATTTCGTACTTTCGTCGTTTCGCTCTTTCGTTGTTTCGCACTTTCGCAGTTTCGTTGTTTCACACTTTCGCAGTCCCGCACTTTCGTTGTTTCGTACTTTCGCACTTTCGTTGTTTAGCTTTTTCGTTGTTTCGCAGTCTCGCAGTTTCGTTGTTTCGTACTTTAGCTGTTTCGCTCTTTCTTTGTTTCGTAGTCTCGCAGTTTCGTACTTTTGCTGTTTCACACTTTCGTTGTTTCGCTCTTTCGTTGTTTCGCACTTTCGCAATTTCGTTGTTTCGTACTTTCGCACTTTCGCTGTTTCGCACTTTCGTTGTTTCGCTCTTTCGCTGTTTCGTAGTCTCGCAGTTTCGTTGTTTCGTACTTTCGCACTTTCATTGTTTCGTACTCTCGTTGTTTCGCAATTGATGGGCGAATTTATGCCGAGCGAAATTTAAAGATTCATAAGCTATGGCTTAAGTGTGAGAGCATCTTAAGGTATAATAAAAGCTCACGTCAGCATGGAAATAAAGCAAAGCTAAGGCAAAACGCGTAACAACATTTACAATATCGGTGAAAATTCAGTTTTCACTGACGAGCTAATCTTTCAGCCATTATTTTATGACCATGCTAATTTTAGTGATTATATGTTGAGTAAATAATTACGTAGTTATTTAATTTTTCAATTTTTTCATTTTTTTCAAAAATGGCGAATACAAGCCTAAGGGGCCGTTCACCAATTGCGTAATGCTTAGAGGTGGTTAAGTGATGAGTTACGGGATTTAGTCAAAATAGCGTTAAAAAGTGTTACGAAGGAGGTGTCAAAATCGTTACGTAATTGTTGAACGGCCCACAAATACTACCAGGCAAAATATCGTAAGTAGCATGATGCAATTACGCTAGTTTACCTGGAAATAATCGTTTAGGCCTACTGCGCTGTCATATATCAAGTGAATTCGTCCTGTGGCGAATTACTCTGTTCTCAGTAATGTTTCTAATCAGATGATATAAATGGGCGGGCGCCCTCGGGTAGCGGTTAGCACCGCTGCCTTTCACGCCGATACCGGGTTCGTTCCCCGGTTCGTTCCCCTGTCTCGGCGGTTTGAAAAAAACAAAAATGTTTCTTCCCCATCCACTCGCAGAACTCGGTATTGTGGTGAGCCTACGTGACCCATAGGTACCGTGCACGGCATCAGACCGCCAAGGCTCGAATTGCGAATCCTGTGTCTGGAGGGCAGTGTCATCTCATTCATCTCGCCATTCGCATGAGGTTATCCCGACCCAGTTTAGCCTATATGTGCACACAGGTGGCCTAAAATCCCATTCATTTTTGTGACCGATATAAGCCGTCTGCGCCCCACTAAAGCCTGTCTCGCGACAGGCGTGAGATTTAGGGCGTAGCGATGCCACAGCGTATAATAACGTTTCGCTGGTGCAAGCGACGTCCCTCTCTATTAACCGACAGACGACATATAAAGAGTAACAGATACACAATATATGTTTTCCGCGACAAAACCAGACACCTGTGAACTGATTAACAGACATAGTCGTTACCAGGGGCTGTATTCTCGTTCAAGTGACTGTTACCCGAATATGCGATTAAGCATTATTAGCCAAAAACACACAACATTGGTCATAGCTGATTCAATATATTGACCAACGTTGAAGACGTTCAAATAACATTGAAGTAGCGTTGGACCAATGCACAACACACGTGATACAAAGAGGCGAGTGGAGCGCGGAAAGGAGGGGAGGGGGAAAAGAACAAGTGCGAAACAACGAAACTGCGAAAGTGCGAAACAACGAAAAAGCGAAACAACGAAAGTGCGAAACAACGAAAGTACGAAACTGCGAAAGTACAAAACAACGAAAGTGCGAAACTGCGAAAGTGTGAAACAACGAAAGAGCGAAAGTGCGAAAGTACGAAACAACGAAACTGCGAGACTACGAAACAACGAAAGAGCGAAACAGCAAAAGTGCGAAACAGTGAAAGTGCGAAAGTACGAAACTGCGAAAGTGCGAAACAACGAAAGAGCGAAACAACGAAAGTGCGAAACAGCGAAAGTACGAAACTGCGAGACTACGAAACAACGAAAGAGCGAAACAGCGAGAGTACGAAACAACGAAACTGCGAAAGTGCGAAAGTGCGAAACAACGAAAGAGCGAAACAATTAAACTGCGACACAGCGAAAGTGCGAAAGTACGAAACAACAAAACTGCTAGACCGCGAAACAACAAAAGTGCGAAACAACGAAAGAGCGAAAGTGCGAAACAACGAAACTGCAAAACAACGAAAGCGCGAAAGTGCGAAACAACGAAAGTACGAAACTGCGAAAAAGCGATGCGAAACAACGATAGAGCGATGCGAAACAACGACGCTGGAAAAAACGAAACAGCGGAATAGCGAAAGAGCGATACGAAACTGCGAAAGAGCGAAGCGAAACAACGAAACTGCGAAACAGCGACACTGCGACACAACGAAAGGGCGATGCGAAACTGCGACACCACGAAACAACGAAAGGGCGAAACTGCGAAAGGGCGATGCGAAAGAGCGAGATTTTGAAAAGATTTTCTTTTTGAAACAGCGAAACAACGAAAGGGCGAGATGGCCCTATCCGGACACCATAGATATCGCAAAAAACGTTCCTCCTGCGATCCCACTCCGATCATCAGCGCGCTCTCAAGCAAGTGCATGTGCGCTCTCAGTGCGTCCGTCGTGCAGGCCTACTCCTATTCGGCATTCAGTACGCTCACAATAAGTCTACAACTCGCTCAAAAAGTGTGTTCATTCATTCTTCATTCACTCATTCATAGATGTTTTTTGTGGATATATAACTCACTTAACGGCAGACCCGGCAGCTCTGACCCCACTGCAGTTACAAACAGTTTTGTATGCACGCGACAATAACTGTTTAATGGCTTGCGCAATGACACGTTTTAAAGAAACATTAAGAAAAGACATCTTGCGCACACTAAAATCAAACATAAATATACTAAAACTGTTTCATTTGTATGTGACAGAGCTGTCTATGTCGTCATGCAGATGCGGCTAAATCTCGCATCACCAAAACTGTTAACCATTTTTAATGTTAATCATGTTTATGCACCTGATGCTTTAAGGCGTAATTCCCTAAATAATAATATGTTTACACAGTCATACGATGTCGATGACCTGCACGAATACAAACAAAACAATATCCATCCCTGCAGTCAAATCAGTAAGGGCGAGCCGCTGATCAAATATTGTTTGGATGTTAGGCCACCGTCTCCGACGCTGGCCCAACATCAAACCAACATTCAATCAACATGTAAGCTGGGATGAAAATGCAGTTTTATCATAATAAGCAGGTCATCGAAAAACGTACTTGTCGCTGTGCATTACAAATAATACCTATACAGGCGTACGAAGCAAAACATTATCTATCTGCGTAGATACTACCATCTGGCTTTGCAGAATAGCATAGGGGTAAATTCACTTGGATCAAAAGGCCGAGATCATAAAGGCAGCTGGATTCAATATCCTGTGCCATCGCTGTCAAGGTCGGTCTATTAACGTCACCACGTAACTCATATTCCACATCATATTTTATTTACATCACAATCGGTAAAGATAATTATGTTGCTTGTGGTAAACGAGGTACTGCATGTTTAAATTTAAAAATTGTGTAAACAACAATAATGATTCTATAAACAATACAAATGGAAGTGACTAGCCCACCACCTAGTTATCAGGTTATCTAGTTATTTGGTTATGGTAATGGTTGCCAAATAGTACGAACTTTGTTTTATCCCGGACAATAATAGTTAAAATTTAACTGTTTGGCTTTGTGACAACCATATGTACATACAGCTCGGTGGTGGGCTTCTCCCGTTCAATGTACGGCTTCACATGAGATATGCTTGTATGTTATTTAAAGTTGTAACATAAATTGAAAGATAAAGTTATTACTCAATAATAATTATACTTTAATTCGGTAAACAACAACAGCTGCAACGCCCAACATGAATGCACATGTTTGCAAAACTTGTTTTACGCAGAGGCACCGTGGATTACTCAAAATATATGATATTTGATTCACTCTTAATAATAAAAAGCTCTCATATATTATGTATAACATGGCCAATTTCATTAATTTGAATTAGCTCTTAAACAACAGAATGACATTATATTAGCAGAACCGTAGCGCTTTGAAAAGGCTACGGTTTCGTTAATTTCCTTTTGGATGTTCCCTGCCAGATTGTCATTGCCAATGAATGGGATGGAATCATTGACCTTACAGCAAATTGTCAATGTTGTTTTAAGCCGAAAACCTTCTATGTAGCTAGCCTTACGGGACCATTAACATGATTAAAGAGGAAATGAATCGCTCTCTAAATAATGTTTTGTGTCAACAGGCAGGATGTAAGTGTATTATGTTATACTTAGCTTACCTCTCGCAATCATGACCTGATGATAATACATCTGAGAAAGAAGTATACCAGCACTCTTATTTTCAATAACTAATAGATTGGAGAGAGTCCAGGTAATATTTTCTTGACATAAATGGGTAATTCTATTTTTTTTCATACCCATCCATCCATAGAAATACTATGATTAAATAATATATTACGCCGCAAAATATCGTGTATTTTTGGCGAAATGTTTAAATATATTATCCAATTAGCGACGTGGTGCTGGACTACATTTCTCGGGAGCTACACGTTTGACAGAAAGGGGACTTTTTCTGTACCGTAATTATCTACGCTAATTATGCATAAGCTGTGTGAATAATGTGAATTAACATTGAAGCTGAATCTGCATTCTATTACGTGATGTGTATCACTACAAAATATAACAATAATGTACTGTACCATTGTATACAGATAATAAAATATGGCTACCACATACTTCTAAAGATTTATAACAAAAAAAAAGTGCGTGTCTATAAAAAAAGCTGGACAGTCCATGTGACTCGGCAATGGATAAGGAAGTGAGGGGGAGGATGTACGAGTCCCGTGAGAACAATAACACTATAGATTGAATGTAGTATCAAAGACTTGTAAAGACATCCTGTCGGACGAGTAGATGGAATCTGCGGGTTAAGTCGTCTGGTCCAAACAGCACTGGGTATAACTAGTTAACTAAGGGATGGGAATGTGTTTTTTTGTGAATGTTCGGCATTCAGGCCAAGGCTTTGCCCCAGTACCTTCAAGAGAGGATACAACAATTTCATGGTAAACATTAATGCTTAAATGAGTGAAGGCAACAATCCGATAAATTACATGTACAACTTTTAGACACACCCGTTGGCAGCGTAATCAGGTTTCGAAAAAAACGCATTATGACAAGATTTCGGTCATTGCATTTTTGTCTTTTAGATCCACCCGTTTTATAATTCGTTTGCCATGTTTGACAGGAAAGTGACATCGAGTCACCAAATTGATTATTTCCTTCTAAAGTTTTTTTTATAATTTACTAGCCGGTATCTATGACAAAAAAATCTCAACTATTAGGATAAGTATGTAAGGTCTCAGATGTATCATAAACGTTGCGAGTTTAATTACAATGTCATCGTAAAATCACCCCTTAATGGCGCTTTCCCAACGGGTCTCACATTTCCAAACATGAATGGTCAACACCTCTAAACTCGGCCAATTGACATGTTTTACATCTTTGCAGGACATTGTGAACATCGCCAAAATACACAGGTGATATTCATGGGATGTTCGTGGCTGGTGTACTAACAAAAAGGAAGGGATTTACCTCGGTATTGATCCTTTCAAAAAAAATCAACATCGGACCCCTCATCTGGACCCTCATCCGGGGTACATATTTCTTTCAAATGGAGGGTGGATAAAAATAATATAGATTTACGATGATATAAGCCTATATAACACACTCTTAAACTTTGCAACTTTTTAAGTTTAAGGCACTTGGGAATGGGCTTTGGATGAATATATTCAGGTAGTATATTTTAGTATGTTAATCTGCATGTCTTTATGAAATTAAAACACCTGTTGAAATTTTGTCTAAGACAAATGACTTATTTGACAAATGACTGGTTTGAAGTTAAAGGTGACATATCACCCCTTATATAGTACGAATAAATATGTGACAAATGAATGAAAGTTGCCACAAGATGGGGCACAATTGTTTCCTCATATGGGGTGATTGGCTCTCATGTGACCCATGTGAGGGCTATCATGTGACTCATGTGAAGGTCACATGATAGCCAATCACCCAATATAAGGAAAC
>OZ024907.1:28325916-28368416 GCA_964017125.1 Flabesymbios commensalis | reverse complement strand
GAATTAATTAATTAATTAATTAATTAATTAATTAATTAATTAATGAGTGAATTGAATGAATTAATGAGTGAATGAATGAATGAATGAATGAATGAATGAATGAATGAATGAATGTATGAATAAATGAATGAATGAATGAATGAATGAATGAATGAATGAATGAATGAGTAAATGAAAGAATGCAGATGAAATCTACGTAGGTCCCCGTGCGTAACTAGGCTGAGACACGTTCTGTGTGATACTGTATAGTCCAGGCTGTTAGGGGATGCATTTTTTGCCCGGCTGATCAATAGTATGTACTATTTCGATTTTGACATAGAGCAGTCAATTCTACGCAAATAAACATAATAACTCATTAGTATGCATAATCAGGGCACAATAAGGGCAAAACTCAAAAAAAAAATTAAACTATAACCTTTAACTTGAGACAAAATTCCCGAGCGATCGAACAAACTCAAGAACGAACGGACGAAATAGTGAATGGGGCAATTATTGGTCGCCTTGGTGCAGATACATGCTGAGCAGGGCCAGGAAAACCTTCACGTGATTGTTAGATATATCAAATGACACTACCCGCCAAACAAAGTATTCGAAGCTCAAGATCCGGTGATCTGAGGCTGCGCGCGCTACATGGCGTCACAAAATATTGAATCTTTTCACTCGGACAGGCAGGGGCGAAACATTTGATTTTTTTAAATCTGAATACTAGAACGGGGATGAGCCCACAAGCTCCGATGTGACAAACATTCGGCGAAACCAATACGATAGCATAAGAACAAACTATATGCATGCATAAGAAAGCGTAGTTTTCTGACCAAAATGATTGTCAATGGTATTAATCCATGTCTAAATAGATATAATTGTTAAAGATATTAAACATGTTAAACTTCATGTAGGGTCTACACTCCCTCCACAAAACACTTATATCGCACCCTGCTGCATCCACAATACCTACTTATTTTCCACTTTTTGGATCAGATCAATGTATACTGAATACCCGTGAAGTGTTTGTTTATTTTGATAACACAGATTATTTTATTAATCGTTATTGTAAATCTGTTGGAGCCATCTACTACTGCGTAATAGCTGTACTTAACCCTCATAGCTGGATTCAGGTGAAATTATTTATAATGGTTATCATCTGCCATAATATAACAAGTGATACTAACAGCAGCAGTAGTAGCAGCAGCAACCACAACAGCAGCCTGGCCATTGGCAGCTGGAATAGTATTCCACTGCTGCTGCTGTTAAAGGATGCAGTAGCAACAGCTGCAGTAGTCACAGTGGCCATGGTCTTGTCATGGGAGACTACCACTTTTACCAGTTGGCATTGCCAGTGCTTCTGTCCCAGCTCAAGAGCACTGCTTACTGAAAGAAACAACGGAGTTTCGTGTCACTCCTGCCACTGTTCTAATCGGGCCCTTCTTCAAACAGTTCATTTTAAAGTTGTCTCTGGTGAGAGATTGCCTGTCATTGTGAGGTTGTTGTGGCCGGCTTGCTGGCTGCAGACTGATATCCCGGCTCACAGCCTGAATTGATGGTCGTTGACCATTAGCTCACGTATTGTAAATCACCCCTGCTTGACCAGCTCTGACGTGACCTCTTCCAGGTAAGTTTAGTTATATTTTGTCTTTAGCAACCGAGTAAAGGAGTGTTCACAAGTAGCTGTTACGCTGCTTTGTCATTTATTATTTTAACTATTCCTTAAGGCCTAGTCACACATAAAATTAGCTACGTCATGAAGCGCACAAAAATAACTAATTTTGGTTTGGGTGTTGTGATTTGTTGTGCATGCGTAAAAATTCGTTTATGATTTTACGAGAACGCAGAAAGAACGTCATTCATTTACTGTGTGCGTCAACCTCTGCGCACATTTTCTGCATGTCCGAAAATATGGGCGTTTTTCCACGTGTGAATATAGACGCCAGAAGAACGTCAGACCAGCGCCAGTCTAACGTCAGGCACAAGTACACCACACGCTCTACATTCGTTGTGTTCTCGTTGACCGAGGTTTGTCCCAGTCACACCTACACGACGCAGAGTCAACGCATGAAAAAAAAACTAAAAAAAAAAAATTGTTTGAACTTTATTTCCAAAAATTACCGCAATTTCCAACACTTGAATCCGTGCATCGTGCGAAACACCACTTCAACTGATTTCAAATTAAATATCGTTCTTCAGAGCTCTAAGGGTTACGCTTTGAATTGGTGAGGGTGGATGTCTGTGTTCGCTTTGTGGTCATTTTATCGTTGACAGGAGAAGGCCGTTTGTCAAATAAAATGAATGGGGTTTTTGGTCACCTTTGCGCGCATATGCCAAGCTGGGCCATGAGAACCTCCTGAAGATGGTGAGATGAATGAGATGACACTGCCCTCCAGACACAGGATTCGGAATTCGAGCCCTGGGGGTCTGAGGCCAAGTACGCTACCTCTCGGTCACAGAGGCTCCTCACAATATTGAATCTTTACGAGTGAGCGGGGAAGAAATATTTTGTTTCTTTGAAACTTAAAGGCCAGAGTGGGGCTCGAGCCGGCGATCTCAAAGCAGGCAGCTTTAACCATTGCACCAGGACCACCACTGCAGGCCGTTTGTCAGATACTGGGTCGGTGTTGGTTCATCCCGTTGCCTCGTTGATGCAACACCGACTCAGCCAATGATATTATGTTGTATTCTCTCATGATTTTAAATGAACATGATCATAGTTATGTTGTACTATTTCAACTATATTAGGCTACACTGCGATGTTGTATTATATATTTTATTAAATAGTTTTTGTTTTAATTATTCATGCGAAAGTTAATAACTAGACCCTGAACGTGTAATGATAGTGGAGGGAATAGTAATTTGAGTAGCAAATTGAACTGAACCGGCTTCGGTAATCAACATGTGATCCCAAAGATATAATTTTCTACATGTAATTGTTACTGCATCCATTACTTAAACAGTTAAATACAACGATGAATATGGTATACTATTTACATGAATGCCAAAAAAGTAATTCAGTTTTACTATAGATTATTTTATTTTACCCGATTATATAGGTTCTAAAGCCTTTTCAGATATATCTTTTAGATATATCTTTGGGATCACATATTAACTATGAAGAGACATATTTGTTGTTCTATAAAATCAAGCTTTAGTGTGTAAAGGCACTCAGTGTTATACATGGATGTATCAAGTAAGTTAGGATATATTGCAATGTAATGTTTTATTTTAGTTATGCCTAATGTTTGTGCTGATATCTATTGTTCCTGGACTAGCTGGGTAGACGTTTAATCAAAAAACAATTCGTCGCCTCGGAGCTAAAGGATTCTATCTGCCACTCTGATTAGTGTCAGATAAGATCTTTTAGCTCCGAGGCGACGAATTGAACGTGAGCTCTGCATGTATATATCAGCGTTGATAAGACGTTATTGTAGCGCGCCCTACGTGCTTCTGACGTGTCTGTAGATGCGCTTATATGCGTTGAAAATTTCGAACATACATTAGTTTTTGTGTCGCTCACACTGCGAAGAAAATGCGTATTGTTGGTGCAGTGCGCTCCTCGAACCAGTAACTAGTGCTGACGCACGACCGACGCTCTAGCAAAAAAACAATATATTCTCGGTGCGTGGTTCGTGCGTCGACTATGTGTGTCTGAGCCTTACGGCGAAAAAAAACTTTAAAAATGACGGCACTGAACGCGTATATAGCGCCCATCTGACGTGTTCCTAACGCATGACTATATAACGTATGTGCCTATGGGGTGCTAAATACCCCCTGACTTATTCGTGCCGCGCGCTGTAGAATATTGAATTCCCCAAGTGATTTCGGTGCAAACAAGTTAATTAAATTGAATGAAAGAGTGGTGCTAGATAAAATATAGGTCAAATAATAAAGATTTGCAATTCAATCAGCAAATATAAGCCTACTTACCTATAAAAAAATGATTTGATCTTATATCTTTCTCAACAACGTATTACACACCGAGTGGCTAATAAACAATATTACCACTTACTGTTTGTTTTATCTAGTCTAAAAAATACAAAATATAAGATATCAACATCTGCATATGAATGTTATGTTTTCATAAACAATTATGCGGTATATGTGAGACTATAATTTTTATTTTATTTTAATTAATTTTGTAATCGATATTCACTTTCATTTATCGCGACATACTGGAAAATATACACCGGTAGGTGTGCCACAATGCAATTAAAATAATAAGAAACGAATTGTGCGAATCGGCAGATTGTGGTATGTGGTGGGAATATAGCCTACCAGGATAAATTATCCCAGGTAGAAATTGGCGTCTGAGGACTACAGCTGGGCATACAAATTGAATTTCGTTAAGTTGAATTGATAGGGTTTCAGGATCATTTTCGTTCCATTTGTCAGGAATGGAAAAAACGAATTAAGCGCATGGCATGTAATTGTATCTGCTGCACCGGCAGCAGTAAACATGATGGCTTTTTTATTTGTAGCTGAAGGCCACTGGGAACTGGCGGTTACCTCACATGTCCCATCACTCCAACAGTCCTGGATCACGGTGACCACTTAATGTGAAATTCTTTTCAGACACGAGCGTGAAATTCTTTACGGACACGAATGCCACTTATTACGTATATTTTAGGTAGTTTTAACCCATCAAAGAGACGCTTAAATGTGTTATAATACAATATGTACCAGGTGTATACCTGCCATGTACTCTTGCACATATTGATGTAATATTTTTAAAGGTAATTTGTGATGTCACAACCCAGGAAATACCATGTAAAATTTATATTTTTAATAAATGAATCAAGTAATATGTTTTATTGACCAGTATTATGCCATAAAGTAGTACCTTTTATACGCATGCACACAGGAGAAAGTCGGTCAGACAGCAGTCACCTTATTCTATCGATGTGGCCAATAGGGTATATTCTTTTATGGTGCACGTGATCAATCCTCGTTCGTCTTTTTCCTGACTCATTGTGGGTGTTTTTAATTTAAGAAGATATTAAGGCTGGTGGAAGGGACGCATGCATGGAATCGATCAATACTGACAAATACGAATCAACGCCGGCTCAATACAAGACCAACCAGTAGGCCTATATCCTTATGCCATCAATGAGCTGCAGCTGAGACAGACTTCCTGTTTGCAGAAATAGAACTAGTGTATCCTCTTATCTGATCTGAATATTGTGTCTAGCGCAGACCTGCCTGGTCAGTGAACTCTTTGACAATTACCAGCCTCAACCACGCTCTCAGACGTCAATCCTGTTTTTTTCGTAGCTCACGTAAAACAAATCTGATTAAGGAATTTCTACCAGAGTTACTTGCAATAATGACTTCCTGGAAATGTTATCATGGCGACCTCGGGCATCTGATTCTAACTTCCGAGTACAGGCTGATTATGTTGTCAACCCCTAAGACTTTCGAAAACCGGCTCCCAATTCTCAAGCATAGAAAATAATCACACGTTTTTGTCCATGGTTGCGATTAATAATTTATTTATTTGGTGAAGAATTTGTTTTTAACGTCAAGATTATGGTGAATTATTAAACATATGTGTCGTTATCGGTCGTGCAAATATCACCTAATATGAACATAGCCAAAGTGTTATCAAGCTTAGGGCAGCTTGTTATCGTGCAATTATTGGTTTAATCACGTGACCGTGTATTATTAATTAATTTTGACGGCAGATCTGATCATAAGTGCTTTAGCCTATCTACAAGTCTGAGCCTACATATTATTGAAAATAGCAAGCACGAAAATCATCTAGGAGTCACAAGATAATTTGTCATGTTTGTGTGCACGATAAAAAAATGATATGTAATCTTATAACCTATCAGTCATAATAATTCATATGTTTAAAAACAGAATAATACATCGTTGTCTGGAAATTGGAACTCGTATCGTTGCAATTTTGCAGACAACAGTGTATCATTAGATATTATTACACATATGTGTTGTTATCAGACGTGCAAATATCACTTATACTGAACATAGCCAAAGTGTTATCAAGCTTAGGACAGCTTTGTATCGCGCACTTATTGGTCTAATCACGTGATCGTGTATTACTAATTCACTAGTACATGGCTAGGCCCAACCTAACAAAAACTACATAGCACATGGAACAATCGAAGCAATGAGATTTTGGTTTTCTAACAACGTCACAAGTTCATTGATTGAAACATTAACATGCCCATTTAAATTGACATTTTAAAGTAAATAATCGTTTTGAATTCAATCGAACACGTGAACCTTCCAATTATATTCGCTCCTTGTCACAGAGTCTTGGCAGTGGAGGTATGGTCTGTTGACAAGATGCTATTTTCTCCGTAGTATCCAGATAAAAGTCTTATCAAAAATACTGGATAGAAAAGGACGTAGCAGAGGCCAAAGCAACCACACATGAAGAACTGGAGGTATCAGTATTGCGCAGTTGGGGTAGAATTCGTCCTGTACAAATCAGAACATGGTATTTCTCCTCGCCGGGATAGTAGCCGTCGTTATTATATCACGTGATTACCTCACTGTCACACCAATTAAATTTCGGTGCGTCAAAAATATATATTTGTCCGTTTTCTGTAAAAAACTGAAATTAAGCAGCCGGGTTTGAGCATTACTATGCGGTACAACTCAAAGAGTTCTAGGTCTTGAGTTCAGCGCCGTTTAAAGGCCATCACTTTGGGTGTAAACAAAGTTGTTTGTTCACTGTGTGACGATTGATAACCATTATACATTGAAGGTACGTTGCGGAGCCAATGCAGCACCCGCATCAGTGCTGGCGCTGATGTAGGCCGTGGTAGCCTTAAATAACCGGCAATAGCGTGTTTGACATTAGGTCTCTCACGTGGGATAAATGGAGTTACCCAGAGGGGGTGATCCTTCCTATTGTTACTCTGGGGACTATCCGACCCGAGGATAGCGGAGCTGCGCGAAATGCCACAGAGTTTCATCATTAAATTGTACAGCGAAACTCAAGTCTCTGGCCGTCTGGGCATGTCTGGGGGTATATCCCCTAGACATGCCCAGAACCCCTTATCGGGCGAGCGAAGGAAAACGCTCTCAATAACCCACCATGCCCTATCACCCCAACCCTCACATCATCATCTGTACATCATTCATCTTATCAATTGACTACAACGTTTTTATCGTATTATGTCACTTAAAAGACCTTTTGTGCCGAAAAGTGACGTAAAGCAATGATTTACTACTACTACTACTACTGAAGGTACGTTTTCACACAGAAGCTGATAGTATACCTTATTTTTTGCATGTGCATCTGGTAGAACTGAATTCACGTATATGTCTTTTTTTTAAGAATTAACATGACAATCTGTGGAATAGAATAGTTACACATGGCTCTCACTAAATATTAAATATTAGTATTTTTTGTAATTGGGTAAATTGATATGCACATTCAAGGATTTGTTGATAATATGCTTTTTTTGTTTTGTTTTGTTTCGTTTTTTTTTTGTTTGTTTGTTTTATTTTATAATCATAGAGAAAATTAATCTCGAATTGCAAAATTCAAAATATATAACTTTTGAATTGTTTGACTAAAAATCATATACAACGTATTTGTATATATCATCAAATAATCAGTCGCTGATAAAAAACATAAAAGTTTTGCTTTTCGATTGTCATACTGATAGATAAGACTATGACAATGGGATTAACCCCAATTCAGTGCCTTAAGTAAAACATGAAATAAAAAAAAAGCATACTGAAGTCAATAACAGCGCAAATCGGGCATCCGGAATTTAATCGAGTTGAAATTGTTCAGGGTGCACCATTCCATGAAGTCTCACATTTTGTTTCATGGTAATGATCGAGCTATCTGTCACGGTTTTTCAAATAATACTATCAAAATATATCGATATGTGTTAGAACGCTACATATAAAATTGTTGTGTGGAACGCGTTAACGTGAAAATTTGCCGATCAAGATAAAAGCAAGGTCATAGAGCTCAGAAAAAAGTTAAATGTGAACCCAAGTTTAATGTGCATGCCATTAACGCGAAACAAGTTATAGCGCGAAAAGTGGTGGACTGATGAACGGACAAACGGACAAAAGACAATTGACATCCGCCAAACTTTGATTGCGGCTTAAATTATATTTATCAACCCCAAAATTAGCATACAAAGTGGTATGAAACAACTTCCTCTGATGATGAGTTAGAGAGATGAGGTTTTCAATCAGTATTCAGAGGCCGCTTTTAGGCCACCTTGCCTCATCAGGTCAGACCATCAGACCACCGGCCGGTAGCAGACAACTGGATGGATGAAGATGCTTTTGGGCACAAAATGCATTAAATACAAATGTACGTGTTTTGAGATGTCGAGATATTTGTTATGGCAAATGGTCATCTATGATGCAATCAGAAGTAAACTTATCTACCTCTGGTAATGTACATGGGTTTGTAAAGTAGGTCTTGGAGTATTACGAGGACATATTTATGGCTTTCTTAAAAATATATGGCCGGCCATGATGGCTCATTTGGTTTGACGGTGGTTGGGAACTTCCGGCAGAATGTTTGTAATAGTGGCTGAGCAGTGGTATAAACTGTTCAAAGGCATATTATGGAGTGTTCTCCATGGTATTGTGCAATGTAAATAACTCTTTATAACATTCGATGAGAGTGAAAAAGGCGAAGTAAAACAACTTCAGTCTATAATGTAGGCCTACTGTTAGGCCACTATGTTTTTTTTCTGTTTCAGATGAGCGCGCGCATTAGATTTAGGACGCGCATTACCGAAAAAACCCATGTTTTTTGCTGCCCAGCGCGCGCATTAGATTTTTGCCGATTTCCGGAAAAAAACAGTCAATTTTGGGAGATAAAAAAAAACATTTCGAAAAAAAAAAGTTCTTTTTGAGAGATAAAAAATATTTTTCCGGCTATGTTTTTTTGCTTGTTTTTTCCGTCGCCCTCATTAACTTTATTTTAAATAGGTCAATTTTGTTTTCATTTTGTCGCCCTCATTAACTTTTCCAAAAATATGTTCAATGTTTTTGTTTTTTTAAATGTTTTTTTTTCCGCCCTCCCTCATTAGATTTTGGATTTTTTCTGATCTAAAACATGCATGGCTCATAACATATTCACAAAAATGTCGTTCATAGCTTTAAATAAATGTTTTTGAGGTGAAAAGATAGAGAGTGTGATTTCTAAACTCAATACATAATATAGTTTGTGAAATAAACATATTAAAAATATAAAAAATACTTATATTTATTGTGATTCACAGCTGGATACGGTCATGCCAGACACAAACGAGTGTGGGTAGAAAGAGAGTGGGCGTGCTGGAGAGATAGGTAATTGTTAGTAGCCTGCAGTGACGGTGCGCTTTTATCTGTCTCATGTGTGCCATTACCAGATACTAGTCTCAGACAATAGGCCAATAACAAGCACAAAAACAAGATCAATGGGTCATCCTCTTTATCGATTCATTAGCTGTGATATGATTAAATGGAACAGTCTAGAACCACTCTGTTGCAATAATTGAGCTCAATAGCATGTTGTATAGTAAAGCTATATTTACATCTAAAACGAAGTGATTAATTTTGTAGATGTGCTCCTGTATTTGTTCTATTATTTTATTGCTACACTCTCATCTAAATAATACAAACTTAAAAATACACGTTAATTCTATGGGGAGGGGGTCAATTTTTTAATGCTGGATAGTTAGATAAGTCTTCTAATAATCTGGTGAATCACAGTCGTGCTGCTTCATGAATACTTTAAGATCCCACGTTTGGCAATGTCCTGCAGTTTTATCTGTCCTTTCAGTCTTGACAATATGCTGAAAACATCCATCTATCAAAGTCAACCTGATTTTTTTCACTGAATTCGGCAGTGCAGCCCAAACTTTTTATGGATCAACCGCACAAATAACTATTGTATGCGAAGCCTCATGATTTATGGATGTGTACATTTTACCACGAATTTGAATGTGAATTTATATTTTTTATTGATCACCGGAGAGAATTATCTTGTAGGAGTCCCATCCACACTGAATGTCTGGAAGAGACTAAGGAATTGTGGTGCACCGCTGGCTTATTGGTAATCATTTTAAAATATCCCAGACCAGGACGAGTGATGATTTTATCGGACATATAACCCGAAATTAATTTGGAGAATAACAAAGAGCTAAATGTGACCATTGCCCAGTAAGAACAAAACTATTTATACAATGTTGGGCTAACATCAAAGACATTGGGCCGACGTTGTATAAATGTTATACTAATGTTTTGTGTTTGTTGGGTCATGTGTGATCTCAAGCAAGAGTTTCATGTTTTGCCATCAATAAAATTACACTGAGGGTTTTTCGAAGTAAACAACTTTTTTTCTCAAGAACAGTGCGCTTTTTTTAAAGGAGCTGTTTTATGTATGCTGTTGCTGCAGACTGGACAACAGACACGTTGGGTAAATCTTGGGCGATCGTTCGCGACGATTGACCGCGAATTGAGCGAACGTTGGCCTATATTGTTGTGTGTTATGTACGAAGTAAACAATGTGACACTGGGCGTCTCTGGCATGGCTTCATCGTGTCAGGTCTTCTGCAGAATAGACATTATCCAGTTATGAGAATAAGATGCCACGCACTAACCTACGGCTGGCTCATTGTTGGCACATCATCTACAACGTCATGTTCCAGCGAAAAACGTTTTTTTGTTATTGAAAAGTAATAATTTGATACATAGCTGAAAATACCATGATGATGTTGAATGAGGTGAAGGCAATATATTAGACACTGAATTAAAATGGTCAAAATATGATCGATATACAGATATACAGAACCCGATTATTTATGGATGCTACTAAAACAAATGGATATAGTAAAAACTAAAAACTAAAAAAGCTATACATTCTTTAAGAGCTGCTCGGACATTAGAGGTCTGCTTGTATTCCAAGTTTGTATTTTTCAAAATATTTGCGAAAACAATATGGCAATGTGCAAGACTTTAGGGTAATATAAACTACATGCTCCACAGATTGGTAATGACAGCTGCTGTCGAGGATAACGAAGGCATTGGTAGAACTTTGAATATAAATATGCCATAAGGGGATAGCTTGCAGTATGGTTGTCAAAATGCAATGGAAAAAAGCCGAATTTATTTGGGCACTGTTACAAGTAAGATATTTGTCGACAAAAGTGTTTAAAGAAGCATGACACTTGTCTAAGAGATATAGTCTCATTTATCTGAAACTTATTTGATATAAAATGTTAAATGACATATCCGGGTAAATACTTATGTGTATAAATAATGTCATATTGACTAGCGTCGTGTTGGATATAACCAGGTAACCTGTCGCTCACCATACCATTGTTCACGTCAAAAGGGGACGGCGTGTTTACTACGTGACAATCATGTTTGTGAACCCGATTTTATAGAGCTGTGAGCCCTGATGAGGGGAAATCAATTTAAATAAATGGGTTAAGGCCTATTCTTGTGCAAAATATAAAGTAGATTCATCAATTACAGAGTGATCTGCGGAACCATGGCATAACGTTATAGTGCAAGAGCATTTAGGTTAAACTTGGAATAGAATTGCAGAAAGCTGATTTTTTCAGAATGATACCTGGACATGTCTCCTGACAAATGCCGAAAGGTCACCAAAATCCTTCTTGTGGCTTTTTTAATTGAAGATGGCCGCCATCATGTAACGCTTTTTTTCGAAAAAAAACTGAGTATAACCCAATTCCTCACGTATACTGTTACTTGTTTTAGGTGTCTCTACCTATGCTTTAAGGAACAAAGATGATCAGAAATGCTATCAGTACAATTCTCAATACCAAAAATCTAAGATGGCCGCCATATTGTTCTGAGTATGTTAAGCGATCTCTTAAAAAAGCGAAAATATGCGGTAACTATCTCGTTGTTGAACCTGAAATGTATTTTTTGGCCAAACTTATTTAGATCATCAATATTTTCTAATGTTAAATTTATCAACATCAATCCCACATAGTAGGTAATTCTATGTAACACCATGTAACGCCCCCAAAACAAGGGTATACCCCATTTTTTTTACTTTAGCATTTGAAAAATTGATCTTAGTGTCCCTACACATGCTTTAAGGCACAAAGAGTTCATCAATAGGATCAGAGATGATATCAGTCCTTTTCTTATCACCACAGATCCAAGATGGCGACCATGATGTTAAGCGTTTTCCCCCAGAAAATCACTGACATGCCATAATCATCATGTTGTTGAAACTAAATAGGCTTTGCACGGCAGTATACAGCGCACTTCCGGCGACCGTTTATAAACGCCCGGGTGTTTATAAACACTCGCCGGAAGTGCGCTGAGAGTGCTTATAAATGCACGGTGGTTTTTAAATGGGCGGACATTTAAAAACGGCTGGACCCACCTGTTAGAATGTTAATCTTAATGCGAGTATCCATGCCGACTACATCTTTAATAATCTTTATATCATTATATGACCTCTTAAAAGAGGCGAATAAATGATTCTGATTTCGATTGATAGCGAAATGAATGTTAATCTTTATAGTCACAGGCTTCTTAGTGAAATTATATTTACCGGGCGGACAAAAGCACCAAATTTGGCACAGTGCTCCAGAAGGACATAATAAAAAGATCCATCCGTTGAGCCAAGGTTAATTTCCCACTACTCTTGCACAATCTCGCGAAATCCAAAATGGCCGCCACTTCACTCCAGAATAGTTAATAAAATTAGGTTTTTTGTGAAAAAGAAACAGTTAAATGACATTCGAATGAAATTTTAATTTCACTACTATCACATATTAAAATTTTAAACATAACAAATGACTATTTATGTCGCAAAATTCAAGATGACCGCCACTTTAGCTATGAGATAACCAAAATAATCAATAAAACTACGTTCTTGTGGGAAATAAACTGTAACTGACAATTAGATTAAATTTTAATTTCAATACTATCACATAGTAAAATATTAAATATAAAAAAAAGATTTTTATGCTGCAAAATCCAACATGGCCGCCGCTTGAAATAACCAGAATAGTCAATAAAAGCATGTACTTGTGGGAAATAAACAGTTATAATTTCAAGAGTATCACATTAAAATAATAAAAATAAAAATGATTATTTAATGTCAAAACATTTTGAATCTATATGACAACTAGCGATATCCATTGCCAAGATATCAGGGAAAAAAACATGTATCATCGTCATGATCCCATGTCTAATTCACAACGAAAATAGGCCCTAATACAATTCAACAGCTGGAAAACAATATGATACTAAGCAACCAATTTCCTTCACTTTTCGTGACGAGTCACAAATCTAAAATAACAACAATGTAACGATATATGTAACTGACCGAGCGACATGCAATTGATATTGCAGGATGTCAGTCAGTAAAGACTAGTCATTTTGATCGAAATTAAACAAAATATAAATGAGAAGCATATTCTATATATTTTGTTAAAATCATACAAATCCTTGGGACTGGTCATATATCATTCGAGTATGCATGGGGCTTACATCTGATAAAATTACAAAATGCAATATTTTCGAAAACCATGGAAATACAAACTGAAACAAACGTAAGGTGTAACCTATGTAAATAAGCTACCATGTTGTGGTTCCCGTATAATGTTAAATGTAGAACGATTTCACAACATTTCCCACAACCCCTGAAGCGTTCATCTAACGTGATTAAGATGCAACCCCCGGAACTATCCCTGTTGCTCATGTTCAAATGACTTGGCTGAGGATGTATTTAGTACGACCCAGTTATTCTCATCTATACATCATTTTGCTAGAGACTGGGGCGGAATTTCATGCCTCATATGTTCAACTTGCATTATTTATATCATCCAAGGCAACGAAAAAAATGGCGCTACCATCATTGATATTTTTAATACAATACTGTATTTGTGGATTACCCAAATTGATTATAACCCATACATAGCATTGCTTTATCAATGTTTCCTCTACTGCTCGTCTTCAGTTCAACACCAGGACCAGTGCCATAATTAACATGTAAAATTTGTTAGGTGGCAGTTTTGTTCAGATGACATTTTGTTTCATCAGGTAAAATGTGTACTTGGGGACTGGATATGGCTTATTGCTGTGGTATAAAACTGAAGACTGGGGATAGGTGAACTTGAATTGCCACCTACAGTGAATATACATAAGACATGCTGATGCTACAACACCCTCTTTTTTTAAAGTCACTTCTACTTGCAAAAGTCAATTACTGAAGCTACAATAATGCCAAAATCGTGGAATTATTGAATAAGATTAATGAACATTCAGTCGTTCATAAGTAGGAATTGATGTAGCCCATTAAGTTCAATTCTCAGATAAAAAGAGTAAATGTGGCTTTATTCATTGTGTCAAACATAGTAATTACCAGTCGTGATGTGGTGCAAGCTTGGTGTTAATTTGTTGCTTTATATCAAAAAGTATTTGTAATCATAATCACTGAAATTATGTATTTTGAACACAATATGATAGATATCACCTGAGGAAGAGAACCAGAAAACATATGCTTGCAAATTAGTTCTGTAGGTTTTGCTGGAGGGAGTTCATCTTCAGGTGTTATGACATATATCAGACCTTCTAGACAATGTGTTATTTTTCCATTGATACTTTGTACAATTACGCTGTGATCTGACATAGTTTCCTGTGATTCAACTTCATATTTGTGTTGATTGTTTTAAAGAACTTTGATTTCTTAATGCGTTATTCATTTTGAGTGGCTCCATCCAGGACATCTCACTTTATGACGTTGACAAGCAGCATGTTGTCTTATCGTTCAGTAATCATTGTTCGTGTGTTGCTCTTTCGATTAAACGTACTCCCTTGATGCAGGTCACCTTGTTCTCTATATTTGTCACACCTTTGTTATTTGTCGTTTTGCTGTTTTCAAGTGATAAGAAATGTAATGGTATTCCAACTGCACAGAATGGTACAAATTCAATTAAATTTACTTTCAATTAAATGCATGTTGTGCCTAATGACGTTAAGGCAATCTGTATCAGTGTTCAAAGAAGTGTTCAATGTTGATGTTATAATAGCTATAAAGAGTCCAATCCTGAAACATCTTGATACTTCGATGTATTTCAGGGTTTCTGATAAAATGTTACTTAATTTTGATATCTAAATTTTAATAACCTAATTATTCAATTGTATCTTTATTTTGTTTTTCTATTATTCCCCTTATTATTACAAAAATCAGATGTAAAATGCTTTACTGCTCACGTGGGAAAACTAATTGAAATTATTTTGGCAGAAAGTAATAGAACATGTCTAAATGTCTTAGAAAAGTTTCTTAGGTTTATATTAGGTTATATGGGGAAAATAATGTTCATTTACAAGAAAATGCGGTGAAATATATTTTTATTTTGGCGGCCATTTTGAATTTTAGAGTTTCTGGAAAAGCAGAATCAAAATAAAAAGGCTCAACAACTAAATTTCACCATTTGCCCCTAGAGAAGCTGTGTATCAAATGTGGTGCTTTTGTCTGCCCGGTAAATATAATGCTAAAAAATTACGTTAAGGAACCTGACTATTATGCGAGTCTCCATGCCGACTACATCTTTAATAATCTTTATATCATCATATAAGGACTCCTTAAAAGAGGCGATTAAAGGATTCTGATTTCTGAGTAAATGACAGTGAATGACAAGAGTCCGAGCATGCCTGAGTAATACCAACTCGCTTCTGTCATCGAGGCTGAGTGATGTTACCCAGTGATTATATTACTTTTCTGACAGCAGGTGGACTCGCATGACTAATTTGATGAGATAAGGTCCAGTGTAATGTTTCATGGATGACAAGTGGACCCTTATTCTGCATGGTTTGTACGATCAAGCTTACACCTACTCTGCTTGGAGAGTTTTATTAAGCAAACATGATGTTGTCAGCATACGTGTCCGGTATGACATACATATATATTATAAGACATGATAATCATTATAATCTATGGGGATCAGTACAGGTAGCATCTGATGGTGTATTCGTCATGCCGTTTTTTTTAAGTGAGCATACGTACCGTATACACCACGACAGCCATTATTATCATTATCATCCATGGGGATCAGTACAGGTACGATCTGATGGTGTATTCGTCATGCCGGTTTTTAAGTGAACATACGTATGACACCACGACAGATATAAGACAGGATACTCATTATAAACTCGGGCGGGGTTTATTCCAGGAATTTGTGATTGGGGGGGGGGGGGGTTCTGGAGCGCGCTGAATCCATGGCCGTGGTGTGGTCGTATCCCGTTTCGCCTGCCATCACGCTGGGAGAGGATGCGCGATGGATTTTAATCCCTTTGCGCAAGGAATATGTTAAGATATATAAGATAACTTTTAAGGATATATTTCTAATTCTAGGGCTATGTTCCTGTAACCCAGTATTCACATTGATGGCAGAGCAAAATTGTGTCTTATATTTGAGGGGGGAGGGGTCCGACCCCCGAGGAGTGGGGGAGGGGTCGGGACCGCCCCTCCCCCTGGAATAAACACTGTCGGGGGTCAGATATCATCGGATGGTGTAGTTGTACCGGAAAGTTAACAGTCAGTTGTCATTTTGTTTGTTCTACAATGATTCAAACTGTTTAAAGGCTTGTGTCATTATCTGGTAATGTGTTTTGTAAGTATGATTAATATTCCACATTGGAATGAGAAGAGTATGACATAGTCACGGCTACGGTAGGCCTATACAACGATGCGTAAAACGTCATGTATCTAATAAAATAAATGACTGCATAATATTGAACATAATAAAGAATAGTATATAATTATTTTTTATTTATGTTTATATCAATTCGCTGAAAAATCTGTCAATTCTAAACCGATTTTCATGAAATTTAGCAAAAATTATTTCTAGTCTGCTCCTAGTAACTATAAAAATTTTGTAAAAGTTATAATTTGTATTTAAAAGTCAGACCATTTTACATGTATAAAGTAACTAAGGGTTTAAAACAGAATTCCATTATCGGGTTTGAAGAGGGAAGTCATAATCTACAATTTAATACAGTCATGAATATCAAAATGAATGGTCAAACTTTTATAATACAGCATTATATCACGACATTTTCAAAGCTCTTATTTTTTTATATTCATGGATATCGGTTAAGAATCGATTAAAATTTTGGAGAAAATCATGCGCTCCTCATGGCGTGGTATATAGGCCTCACGCCATGGACAATCATTCAACTACCGGTACGTTTTTATTATTCTGTTAAGCCATGTTGTCAACTGCTGCAGCTGCAATTTTCTCTGATTGTTTGCGTGGGACAGGTCGCAATTTGTGATGAGGCTCGTATAAGCCATTAATCATAATGCCCAGTATGCCACCAAAAGCAGCCAAATAAACAGCTGTTGTTAACGTTTTTTATGCATCACTAGTAAAATAAATAATAGAGTGATTTCATTAAAATCCATGAATCATTCTTTCTTTTTCTAAAATTTGTTGTTCTATTCTGCACAAAGTCAGATAAAGCATTATCTGCAAAAAAAACAATTATTTTTATACGAAAGAATATGTTAGAATGTTATATAGGGGTATCCTGGCAAACACGGGGCATTGGCCCAATGTTGGGCTGATGTTGGTCCAGCGTCTACGACGCTGGCCCAACATAAGCCCAACATTGAACCAACACCTCGTGTTTGCTGGGATTGTCGAGTAAACCAGTAAAGACACGCTGTCAGGCTATGATGACAAGTGTTCACATTTGTCCCCTCAATTAACCGCTACTAAATGTATTTTTCTAATTTATCTAGCCATCGCTTCCTCCATATGATGGCCATAGGCAGAGACTGAGCGGTCTTCTCAAGGCGGGTGACCCAGATATTAGGCATGCGATTGGTCGAGATGGCCATTTCGACCAATCGTATGCTTAAGATCGAGCTCAACTGACCAATATTCCAACATGGGATCAATCAACCAGGGTCAAACTTAGAAGCGGTCGGCAAGTTTCAGATTTATTTCACAGATTTCAATTTGAAAATCATAACTGAAAATGCTGGTGCATGATTGAATATTTCTGTACACAAACATAGTTAACTCAAATCGGAGAAAAGCATTATACGTGGTGAAAAAAATTAATGATAACAGTTTTTTTAACGGACCGGTGTGGGAATCAATAAAATGATTTAACGCATCAGGGAAAATAGAATCCTTGAAAACATGAATCCTCTCTCAGTTTTCTTTCTCTGTTTTTTTACAATTAATTTTGTTCTTCGTGTTCTATTTTGCCGCGGGAGGCATGGGTATAGTATCATATGCGATGCCATCCCTGCAGCTAATTGACATCGGCCATTGGCACATCTTACTGTGACAGATACCTGTGCCACATACCAGCAGGCTACGGGTTCAATCTGGACCACTTGTCACGGCGAGTCTCATACATTATTCATCTGACCCCCCTTAAGGGATGCTCGGTCACGGTTATTCATGGGAGTTACCAGCCGCACAAGACGCCGGGTTTGACGTCTGGCCAGCGCTGGCACAGCATTAAGAACGCCGTGCCAGCGCTGGCCAGACGTCAAGCCAGCGTTTTGTATTAATTGTGTGGCAACCAGCAAGTACAAAACATTTGTATAACATTTGTACAATGTCGACCCAACGGCTTCGCCGTTGGTCCAACATTGTACAAATGTTATACAAAGGTTTGGTGTTTGCTGGTGCACACGCCCTACACAATAAGGACTATCGCGTCATATTGGTCTGGATGTCCTATGGGGGATTCAGTCAATCCTGCTGGGGAATACTTCTGGTATCCCTCTGTGGCACACACGCATACTACGCAATACGGATTATGTCGACCTGGTGATCCTATTTGATGTATATATATATTCATTGTCTCGTGTTAATTGAAGCACTAACATTACCTGTGAGATTCCTTTTCGATTACGTGTTCTCGAACTTCGATTACCGTGTTCTCGATTTTCGATAGCGCGTTCTCTATATTTGATGACGTGTTAAAAACCAATGTTCTGCTCACTGGGGTTTATCATAGCTACGATACAAACAGTAGTTATACAGCTATTGCGTGTTTCACGATGTGTTTTGCGTGTTTCACAATTTATAGGTCATAAACTTTACCGTACGATACAGTACATTGAACATATCAGCATTAAACTAGCATTGAGTTAATGTTCAATGTTTGCTGGGTTCAGCATTGTCATACCCCTCGTCATCGATACAGGAGGTTTGGCGCTACCGGAAGAGTTTCCATCCCCTTCAACAACGTGTTTAGCTTTAACGTCCACAGCTAGGTCTCTATCATCAAATACAATAAACATTTTATTGGAGCCGAATAATAATGCAGCATAAGAGCGAGAATAACTTAGTTTTGGAGAATTAACATTGTAAACTTTTGACCATCATAGTTATTAGTTTGACATCTAGGCATATTCTGCTCGTGATTGTTAAAGATCACGATATTGATCACTCAGATGCGTTAGATCAAATGGTACAGTATCGAGCTTGATCCACCCGGGGAAAATAATTAAAAAGTCAATAATTCGCGCGTGATAAATTTGGCAATGAGGCATTTAAACGGGATACGTTCGTGTCAGATGCCACCATCTGACAGGGCTCAGCATCAACACAAGCGGACTGTTTATCCTCTCTTACAGGCAAACATTCAATAGTGTCCCAATAGAGATTCAGGTCAAACCTCACGCCATTTTCACAAATTAGGCCCATGCAGCGTCATCTCATCCTAGCGTGAACCCTTCCCAGCAAGCACGAAACATGTGTATAACATTTGTACAATGCTGGTCCAACGTCGAAGACGTTGGGCCGACGTTGTACAAATATTATACAAATGTTTTGTGTTTGCTGGGTTGTCATTAAAAATGTATCAACCTACCACCCAACCAAGTGCAGTTTCAGTACGCTGCGTCTGTTTGTACAAAAATATAAAATTGCAGCGCTTGTAACGAATTGCTTTCTTGTGCAAATTGTCCTCAATCGACTGCACCACCGTGCACGTGTTGGGTACACAAAGCGCTGTCTATAACAATCAGATGAAAAATGTATAATGATCAACTTTGCAGCGACGACGAAAACTTTGCCGGTTTTCCAACCTAACTTGACCTATATAAATTTAACTCCTAATAGGTCGAGAAGCTAAGTACAGACTCTGATCAGGACAATCTTTTAAATAGAAATAAAAAAACACGTGCCTTGAACGGAAAGGAGCTAATTTACTTGTATCCGTCACAGACGTCACACGCTCAATGCTGTTATTGAATTATCATTAGCAGTCAACATCTTTGTGTCGATAATCTTTAGCACCCAACACGTGTGTTATCTACATGTATTCTATGTAAAACATCCCAATCGTGCTTTCAAAGTTCGATGCTCATTCTCAGTCTAGACGTTAGGCCTCCCATTGATCGAGATCTCGATCTCAATGAATGAGAAGCTTAAGATTTAGGTCGAGTATTGGAGAGCACCAGAGTTTGCCGCAAACTCTGGTGCTCTCCAATACTTGACCTAAATCAATGCGCGCCTGCAGGAATTCAGAGAGCAGAGCAGAGCAGTGTGCACACGCTGTGATGCCATCACACTTTACACAGACTGGTCTTCTCTAATTCTATGATAAAAACATCGATACTTCACCAAGGCTGGATTACCGGCATCAATACCGCTATCTGCCACTTTACAGAAACAAGTATCAAAGCCCGGAGTCTTCTGGTCGATACTCAAGTACACGGCCTACATGTCTGTCTGACTTCGTGGTACATATTAGGTGTGAATATAGATTGATTTGATATCGCATAGTTAAAGAACATTTTCTATGTGAAGTCTTACAGCTAGCGGAAGCTCATAATTTATGTGCCGTGTATATTACACATTGTAAGCGATAACATAAAAACAACAGTTACACGATTCTAAAAATAATACCAAGTCTAGGAATAGTGGTAAAAGAAAACGCTTCAGAACATGAAAATGAATAGGTCTACACAAGAAAACATGTTCTTTGATGTTTATGCAGTATTATACTAGTACAGTTTTTTTTCATTCGTCTTCTAGTTTAGTATTACTTACCATAAGAGGATATTATATACATGTAACGATATAGCTGCTTGGGAAAGGCAAGACGCAGATTAAATGATCTGTTATTCCATAAAGTAATAATATGGTTTGCAATCAACGCAGGTGTGGCTGTCGAGTCAGCGAATTCAAACTACAGTAGACAGAATATACCACCAATTTTCTGTATATATATCTGAATTCATATTTTTATATCACCGTCAACGTTTCGTCTTGAACGTATTGACAATTATTTGTAAATTATGTGTGAAATGAATTGTTAAAGTCGTGATCAAATACAGTTCAAATGTTTGCTATTACGTACTTTTTCCACCGCGCTCAGATTCTAACATTTAAAAATGCATAAAGTACATGGCATAGCGTGTTAATATATTCCGTCGAATGCAGTCCGAATGTGATTGAAACAAACTACTGCTGTTTGGACTGTTAAAGGTAGTGGGAATTTTCAGAATACAATAAGAATGCCACACAAGTTCAGTTTAATTGTTGGTGCGAATTCAAACAGAATGTATTACAAATATTTGGACGAGTATTTGGACTATCCGAGTGCGGTCATATTGTAAAGAATAACGTTATTGTTCGAATGCTGAAATTATTCTTCGAATACAGTTAAAATACAGACACTTAGAAATCGAAAAAATGTCATTCAGATATAAAAATCGCCGAGTCAGCCATTCCTCACCTAATGTTTTTGAGGGCACGAGAAAAGTCTACAAGTTCAAAAGAGAAAAACACTGGCTGTAGCAGGCATATGGCTAATTCTATGGGCAGCAGCAGCTCTTGAAATTGAAGAAGAAAGAAAGAGAGAGGAAGCCAGTAAGTAAAAAAGTAGAGTGGTTCAAGAGAAGAGAGCAACTGGGCCACAACAGCACTTTGCCACATGAACTGAGGGAAGAAGATAATGGCAGCCTTAAGAATTACTTGAGGAATGGCGATACGTTCGATACGATTCAATTAGGAACTGCTACGTATTAATACATACATAATCAGTGCAACTCGAATTGAGATTCGCACCGAACGAATCTCAAGCCGAATGCAGTAATTCGGGGGCGGGAGGTTCGACAAAATTTTCTAAAATTCTCAACAATTCTTAAAATTTCTGTGCCTTCCCGTAGCGTCCCGTACCCTTCCGAACCACCACATACCATACGATGAGTTACGATTTGGGAATTCGATTTGTAGAGAGAGTGGCGGCATACGCGTTCATTCGGACAGTGCGAACGGGGTGCATAGAAAGGGTGGACCAATGAAAAAGCTGCAGTCGCATGATGATATTGGCCAATCACCGCCGTCATTCAATTGTTATTTAAATTAGGGTGTAGAATACCCTACTTGGGAAGGGTTGCTAGATTAACCCTTTAACCGCCAAAATATTTAATTAAAATTTTCCAGCGCTTCAAAAAGTTAATATATATGATATGGGACCACCTCCAATACGTCATGATGAAGAAAAAACATGTTTTCTTGGAGAGATATCAAGGCAGCCCAGCAATCATCGGATATTAACCCATTGTTTGACTAATGTTAAGCCAGCGTCGCAGACATTGAACCAACATTGAACCAACGTTGAATTGAGGTTTTGTATTTGTGACACCAGCATATACATAGTCCGTAATAACAGACTCTGTGTTCCATACAGAGTCTGTAATCATTGCCATTCGTCAAGTTGTGCCCCAAAAATACGGTGCGCATCCGATCGATTGCGCATCAAATATAAACGTTCCAGTTTGATGACTGTCCTGTATTTAAACTCATAATAACAGCTTTACGTCTCATTTGTACGGAAGCGCATTGGGGACATGGTGTGTTTTATTTTTTCTCACATTTTCATAACTCGCCCGGGCGAGATACTAACCCGCCCGGGCAAGATAGTAACTCGCCCGGGCGAGATACTAACTCGCCTGGGCAAGATACTAACTTGCCCGGGCGAGATAGTAACTCGCCCGGGCGAGATACCAACTCGCCTGGGCAAGATACTAACTCGCCCGGGCAAGTTACTAACTCGCCCGGGCGAGATACTAACTCGCCCAGGCGAGATACTAACTCGCCCGGGCGAGATAGACCACTAACTCGCCCAGGCGAGATACTAACTCGCCCGGGCGAGATACTAACTTGCCTGGGCGAGATACTAACTTGCCCGGGCAAGATACTAACTTGCCCGGGCAAAATACTAGCTTGCCCGGGCGAGAAGGCCACTAACTCGCCCGGGCGAGATACTAACTCGCCCGGGCAAGATACTAACTTGCCTGGGCGAGATACCAACTTGCCCGGGCAAGATACTAACTTGCCCAGGCAAGATACTAACTTGCCCGGGCGAGATAGGCTACTAACTCGCCCGGGCGAGATACTAACTCGCCCGGGCGAGATACTAACTCGTCCAGGCAAGATACTAACTCGCCCGGGCGAGATAGGCCACTAACTCGCCCGGGCGAGATACTAACTCGCCTGGGCAAGTTACTAACTCGCCCGGGCGAGATACTAACTTGCCCGGGCGAGATACTAGCTCGAGATACTAAATTAGCCTAGCATAGTCCAGTCCCTGTCCCACAACCCCGTATACATTTTGATGTACCCTAAATTTCTCAATGCTTTCATGTAAAGGGACCAATCCCGATGAAAATTAACATTTGATCAGTAGGGCATAACTCGGCTACGATTATTTTTTTTCAAAATGGCCGTCAGACGACATAATAAAAAAATATATTGAACTGTTCATCAAAAAATCTCAACTAATACCTCTTTTTCAACTAATTCGAAGTCCAGGAATTAATTTATCGGGTTATGTTGACGATATAAGTAACCATCGACGTATAATTACAAAATGGCCGCCAGACGACATATTTAAAAAATGAATATTGAGCTATTTGTCAAAAAATCTCAACTAGAACCTCTTTTTCGACTAATTTGAGGTCCAGGAATACATTTGTCAGCTTATTGTGACGATATAACTAGCAATTGACATACAAATCCAAAATGGTGGCCATCTGTCACCAAAAAAATATAATTTACTACAACTTTTGTAAATGCAATTCCTCGACTATTGGTTAATTTAGATTCTTCATCTATTTGGAAACCATAAAATCTCTTCCTGCTGTTTTGGAGGATCTAAAGGACATCTCCAAGGTTTAATGCCGTTTAGGCCACTACCCTAGGGCCACGCTCTCCTGCAATTGAGATATAGATGGGGACACTTAGTGACCGGAGATTAACCGGATCTGAGACTCATAGTCTTAAAAAAATATTTTCTATGACTATGAGTATCAGATCTGGTTCAATCTCAGGTCACCAAGTGTCCCCATCTATATCTCAATTCCAGGCGAGCGTGCCCAAGCCCCCGCCCAGTAGATCAAGTGAAGGCGTAATATTTGTCTAATGCATAGACGCTGTTGGCCCATAATTTATACAACGTCTTGTAAACGTTATTTTTACCATATTTTAGAGAGGGGTATCTAAACCAAACTGCAAAGACTATGGGTAGGCTACGATATCATAGACAGGGGCAGCGGCGGAATGTCTGCTAGTGTTTCTGAGCTCATCATAGATGCACTCTACATTTAATTAAAATAATCACTCGTAGATGTTCAATAATGCAGGGTGAAATCTAGTCCACTCGTATTTTGGCGAGATAATCCTTTCTGGAAACAGTAGGAAAAAGGAGGGGCAGTGACTATCTACAGATAATGTAGATACAAAATCATGTGAACAATGTGACCAATGACGAGGTGTTCATCACGCCCTAAAATGATATGAACATTAGTTTCTCTAATCTGGTTGTCGAATTACTCATACGTTGGCCAAACATTTGCAAATCATTGGCCAAATGACCTTTGTATTAAAATAAGTCGAATAAAAATATTCCACAAACATATATAGCTTACTCAAAATAAATAATAAAAATCTATATGAATATTATAATATCAAGTGAAGGACTGTTTAGCTGGTTATGGAGCATGTCTCTTGGTCCAAGGTTTTCTCTCACGTGCGAAATTTCGTCAACTGTACAATAATGGACTTTTTGAAATAACCTGTTTTTGTCAAATACGAGTAGGCTATTATGAGCTCCTGAAAAAAGTCAAATAAAAAAACATATGATGTAAGCATGTCCATACATTAGAACTGCAAAAGTTTTTTTTTAATTTTCGTGCTGCGCATTTACCAGATAAGCGAGATATAGAGACGAAATTCCCGCATTTCTTATTTTGGACATGCATGTCAAGCCAACAAAAATCACCGATTTTTTTATAATGTTAGCCTTAAACTAGAAAACAAAACCCAGTAAACAAGAGTTGTTGACCCAATATTGTGTCAATGTTGGGCCATTGTCGTAGACAGTGGACCAATATTCAAACAACATTGGTTCAATTTCTGTTGTTTGCTGGGAAAAAACAGGACATATCATGTATAATAATAATTATGTCATGACCCAACAAACACGAGACGTTGAGCCAATACAGCATTAATGCTGGCCAATGGTTTAGTGCACTGCCCCAGCATTAAAACAACATTAGCATAACATTTTGTGTTTGCTGTTGATCACCTTGTAAAAGTATTGTGGACATATGTTTATTATATCAAATAATTTGACATTTTCAATTAATTTTGCATTAGTAATTATTCCTTCATATAAACCTATTTATTGCCCCTGCAGAAATCGCGGCTACACGTAACCGAGATACCTTACGGTAGCCGAGACACCTTACACGTAGCCGAGATCTCGGGGACACGTAACCGAGATACCTTACGGCAGCCGAGACACCTTACACGTAGCCGAGATCTCGGGGACACGTAACCGAGATACCTTACGGTAGCCGAGACACCTTACACGTAGCCGAGATCTCGGGGACACGTAACCGAGATACCTTACGGCAGCCGAGACACCTTACACGTAGCCGAGATCTCGGGGACACGTAACCGAGATACCTTACGGTAGCCGAGATACCTTACACATAGCCGAGATCTCAGGTACGCGTAGTCGAGATACCTTTACGTGTGGCCGAGATACCTTACGCATAGCCGAAATCTCGGGTACGCGTAGTCGAGATACCTTTACGTGTGGCCGAGTTACCTTACGCATAGCCGAGATTTCGGGGTACACTTAACCAACTTCTGTTACGCGTAGCCGAGATACCTCACACGTAGCCGATATCTCGGCTACGTGTAGCAGAAGTCGGTTACACGTAACTGATATTATACTTACACGTAATCATACTGAGTTACACGTAAAGTGTTGATCTTACGCGTAGCCGAAACATTGGCTATGCGCAGCCGAACTCGGCTACGCGTAGCCGTAGCTCGGCTACACGTAACCGAATTTGGCTACGTGTAACCGAGGCTCGGGTACGTGTAACCGAGGCTCGGGTACGTGTAACCGAGGCTCGGGTACGTGTAACCGAGGCTCGGGTACGTGTAACCGAGGCTCGGGTACGTATAAACGAGGCTCGGGTACGCGTAACCGAAGCTCAGGTACGCGAAAAATGTGGGATTTATGTCCCCCACGGGTTGCCAAAAATTCATGTCCCCCACGGCTTGCCATTATAATACTCACCTGCACATCAAATAAGTTTGGAATCAATAAAAAAGCTAAACAAATCATGTTGTTTGACAGTTTGACTTTACAGTGACCTTGAGATGACCTTAAAGTTACTTTAGAGTTTTACCCCAGCAAAGCACAACACCAGCCCATGGTAACTTTCTTACCCAAACCTAAATTAAGAATCTAAATTAACCAATAGTCGAAGGATTCCATTTACAAAAGTTGTAGTAAATTATAGTTTTAAGATGACAGCTGGTCACCATTTTGGATTTATATTCAAATGTTTATATACTTATATTGTCAAAATAACATGAAAAATGTGTTCCAGGACCCCAAATTAGTCGAAAGAGGTATTAGTTGAGATTTTTTGACAAATAGTTCAATATATATTTTTTAAATAAAGTCGTCTGGCGGCCATTTTGGATCTATATGTCAATGGTTATTTATATCGTCAAAATAACCTGACAAATTAATTCGTGGAATTCAAATTAGTCAAAAAAGGGGTATTAGTTGAGATTTTTGGAAGAATAGTTCAATATAATTTTTTAATATGTGACATCTGGCGGCCATTTTGAAAAAAAAGATTGTAGCCGAATTATGCCCCGCTGATCAAATGTCTACCCTGTTAATTTTTATCGGGGATTGGTCCCTTGACATGAAAGCATTGACAAATTTAGGGTACATCAAAATGTATACGGGGTTGTGGGACAGGGAATGGACTATCGTAGGCTAATTTAGTATCTTGCCCGGGCGAGTTAGTATCTCGTCCGGGCGAGTTAGTAGCCTATCTCGCCCGGGCAAGTTAGTATCTTGCCCAGGCAAGTTAGTATCTCGCCCAGGCGAGTTAGTATCTCGCCCGGGCGAGTTAGTGGCCTATCTCGCCCGGGCGAGTTAGTATATTGCCCGGGCGAGTTAGTATCTTGCCCGGGCGAGTTAGTATCTCGCCCGGGCGAGTTAGTAGCCTATCTCGCCCGGGCAAGTTAGTATCTTGCCCAGGCAAGTTAGTATCTCGCCGGGGCGAGTTAGTATCTCGCCCGGGCGAGTTAGTGGTCTATCTCGCCCGGGCGAATTAGTATCTTGCCCGGGCGAGTTAGTATCTCGCCCAGGCGAGTTAGTATCTTGCCCAGGCGAGTTAGTATCTCGCCCGGGCGAGTTAGTATCTCGCCCGGGCGAGTTAGTATCTTGCCCAGGCGAGTTAGTATCTTGCCTGGGCAAGTTAGTATCTTGCCCGGGCGAGATACTAACTCGCCCGGGCGAGTTATGAAAATGTGAGAAAAATAAAACACACCATGTCCCCAATGCGCTTCCGTACATTTGAAAAATGCCTTGACGATGTCATTGAAGTTTCCTTCTTTATGTGTGTATATTGTCTTTGAATAGGGTAACCCTCACATTTTTGCACAAAATTGTCCGAATCGGTGTTTATTTTCAAGTACACATGTACCGGTGAAAATCGCTGGTCACCCGTATTCCGTTGTGCATCGGGGCCGGTACACGCCAAGATACGATTATTCTCACCTATAAGCATTACAAGAAAAATCAGTCTCATTCTAGTAAGTCGATCAGCGGAAATGATCAAAATTGGGTTATTTTTCATCATGATGGGTGATCGCTATAATTTTAAATTAATATTGTAAAATTCTTAGTAATATCCCGAAATACTGCTGTTTGTGGATTTAAACGCGAAGAATTACATTTTATTATTACGCTATAATTATATGCTTCGGGTATTTCACATTTGTACACGGTTGTGTATGCAGGTAAGCTATGTGAACAAGTTTGAAATGAACAACTTATTGTATTGATCATCCACCGCGTTGATTCGTGTTTACGACATTATCATGTAACCTTGACCCATCGATCATTTGGACATAACAAATTCATGAAATTGTGACAAAAACCTCAATTCCTGTTCGCGATTATCGATTACAATAATTCTAAAGTATTCATATTGCTACAAGTTATATCAAGGAGATAAGCTAAATGTACTGAGATTATAGGTAAGTGTGTTATAGTTCATATGTTGCTCATGACAAAAACACAACATAAGCTAATGGGTCAAGTTCTGACGCTAAACGATCAGTTAAAGCGTCATTTCGGACTAACAAGTCGGGGTCTCGTGTTTACTTTTACCCTTTGAAAGAATTATCACGTGGACTGCTTCATTGTTCATTTACAATGGGGCGACACTGGTGCAATGCTTGAGGAGTATAATATATAATATGTAAGTCTTTCACTAAAAGAAGGATCTCAGTCATGAGGAAAACAATTTGAATAATATCATCACCAAGAGCACCCTAAATATCAACACAAGTACACAGTCTTCTATTTACCGTTTAACAAGTTTAATTAACGAGAAACTCTAAATAATGTTAGAGTTAGATTTATAACACAGGACAAATAAATCTAGATATGTTTAGAAAGCAAATAAACCCTGAAAACACATTTAAAGACTGACTTCTACCAGTGCAAATGTGTATTACGTAAACTGTAGTTTGACATCCGTAAATTCAAGGGTAGAATGATGGGTATTCTAAGATCACTCAGGCATATACTATCACTATAACCATAGTCAAATAGTATTAGGTTTTGAAGGGGGGGGGGGAAATATGCCGAAGCTGAATTTTTCAGGAAACCTTCCAAATACCACCTTCCAAATACCATACTAAAACTCCCCGTGATTTCCACTGGAGCTTTTTCCATTATTCAAGATGGCGTCCAAGATGGCCGCCAAAATGTTTATACCCCTAAAATTATTATGACAAAAAAGTTTCTGAACGGTTTTTTTCTCCTACTGGACATATAGTCAATGACAGAATTTTTTTTATCAAAATCTGACCTCTAAAAATGGATGAAAACTGGGTCATCTCCAAGATGGCCGCAATTGTCCGTGAAAATCGGCAAAACCATCCTAATTTGCCCAATATTGTCTATAATCCATGTTTTTAAGAGCTGGGGAACTCATGGGTTCAAATAAAATTTAAGCAGTGTCAAAAATCAAAGATGACGGTGGTGCTAGGGGGGACAATTCAAGGTCAATGTTAAAATAATAAAAAAATGATTTTGCCAAATGAAGCTAAGAACATGATTGTGTAATACCTCATTTTCATTGGATTTTGACTTGTAAATCCTTTGATGGTATTATGTATGTGATTCAAGGTGACCTTCAAGGTCAAAGAGTTAATTTTAAGGTCAAATTCCAGAAAATAATATTTGTAACAAATACAAATATCAACAAACATCATAATCTGATAATTATGTAATACTTCTTTTTGGGGCGGTTTTAACGGGATAATCCATTTATGGTAATATTTTTGTGATTTAACGACTTCTTCAGGATCAAAAAGTAAATTCCAAGGTCAAAATGTAAAAAGAAATATTATGTTTTGAAGATTAAAGGTTTTCAATGTAAAAAAAACGTCAATGTAAGGTCAAGTAAGAACAAATGTAATACCTATTTTTCGTGTAAAAAGAGGTAACCGATCTAACCTATCCTACTGGAAGATCTATTTCTGGTATTGTTTTAGTGATTCAACTTGATCTTCAAAGTCGAAATGTCAACTTCAAGGTCAAAGGAGCGAGAATATAAATCTAATAATTTAAAATAACACAATGTAATACCTTGTTTCAATTTTATTTTGGCTAGAAAATCCTTTTCTGGTAATAGTTAGATCCAAAGTCTCATTCCAAAAACATTTTACACAAATAAAAATAAAAACAAGGGTAATCCATATCTTTGATGAGGTTTTTCAACCGCATTTCTTGTATTACAATGTTGATGGTTAAATGTCATATTTATGGCAATCAGATTAATTAGCTATTTTTGACTGAATCAAAGTCTTCTTCAACGCCTCCCCAACGCACTTTAGCGCTTTCCCATTGCTATTTAACGCTTTCCCATTGCCATTTAAATCTTCATGGTCGCCCTGTACTGCCTCGCCCCAAAACCTTTTACACACATAACGACATAGTCACATATATTATTTATTTTTACAAACCGAGATGTAGCGGTTTTAACATTTTGGCGGCCATTTTTGACACCATCTTGAATAATGGGAAAGGCTCCAACGGGAATCACGGGGAGTTTTATTATGTTGTTTCTAATGGTATTGGGAAGGTTTCCTGAAAAATCCAGCCTTGGCATAGTCTCCCCCTTCAGCATGGTTACAGGTCTAATACAATTCGCCTACCATGCTTGTTATGATTATTAAATCATGCTATATATACGATGCTAAATAACGATGTTAATAATGGGTTACCATATCTCAGTTGTTTATCGTGCTTATCAGGGAGGGGTCATGAGGCCAACATAATATTATATTGACTATTTCGACATCCACAGAATCATGGGCTATTTGCTGTGAGTGACCAGCCACGTCCGTAAGTGGATAAACCCGCACTCCAGACACTTGGCCGACCAGTGTCTAACCAATGCAGTACGTTACTTAAGCGTTGGCACAACGTAGTTGACTTTGTGCCAAATTTTAGCCATCGTAAAGTGTCTGGTCAAACTCTTTTCAGCTTCTGAATTATGGATTACAGCTTTCTGGCATATTTTGCTGGGTAGATTGGTCTGGCTTTGGAAAAGACCTCTCGTGTCAATCAGTTTGCTGAACCTTCCGTGTAGCGGCTTTGGGTTGTCCCAGTAAACACAAAACATTTGTATAATATTTATGCAATGTCGGACCAGCGTCGAAGACGTTGGGCCGACGCTGTATAAATGTTATACAATTGTTTTGTGTTTCCTGGGATTTCATCGGAGTTTTGCATCACCACAACTGGTCTGTTTGCTCTGCCTTCCTGGCCGGCATCCGGAGAGGCAGAAATAGCCCCTCGGCTGCCACGTCACTGTCTTCACACTGTTTTCTGGCTGCCTATGTGACGAGGATCGTGACTAGTACAATTCTCGTAAACAATTGGTTTATCTCTGTGAAGGAAGATCGTATAGATCTAGTTTAAAGTTTAGGATTATAAAAATCATGCATCCATAATATAAGCGAGTGAGTGAGTGAGTGAGTGAGTGAGTGAGTGAGTGAGTGAGTGAGTGAGTGAGTGAGTGAGTGAGTGAGTGAGTGAGTGAGTGAGTGAGTGAGTGAGTGAGTGAGTGAGTGAGTGAGTGAGTGAGTGAGTGAGTGAGTGAGTGAGTGAGTGAGTGAGTGAGTGAGTGAGTGAGTGAGTGAGTGAGTGAGTGAGTGAGTGAGTGAGTGAGTGAGTGAGTGAGTGAGTGAGTGAGTGAGTGAGTGAGTGAGTGAGTGAGTGAGTGAGTGAGTGAGTGAGTGAGTGAGTGAGTGAGTGAGTGAGTGAGTGAGTGAGTGAGTGAGTGAGTGAGTGAGTGAGTGAGTGAGTGAGTGAGTGAGTGAGTGAGTGAGTGAGTGAGTGAGTGAGTGAGTCAGTGAGTGAGTCAGTGAGTGAGTCAGTGAGTGAGTCAGTGAGTGAGTCAGTGAGTGAGTCAGTGAGTGAGTCAGTGAGTGAGTCAGTGAGTGAGAGAGTAAGTGAGTGAGTGAGTGGTCGGTCGGTCGGTCGGTCGGTCGGTCGGTCGGTCGGTCGGTCGGTCGGTCGGTCGGTCGGTCGGTCGGTCGGTCGGTCGGTCGGTCGGTCGGTCGGTCGGTCGATCGGTCGGTCGGTCGGTCGGTCGGTCGGTCGGTCGGTCGGTCGGTCGGTCGGTCATATCCTGCTATCTGCCATTTCATAGTTCCCTGTGTGCAAAGCAATATCTGCTTTATTTTGATTGATGAGGGATTTTATTGAGATTGTCAGAATGTCCTGTCAATTGTGTTGGATCGTGATGCTGGCTTATCTATGTATCTTCCATGCGAATGAATTGTCAGAAACTGAATACATTTGAATAATGTATCAAAAAGCAACTTCATCGCGCACCTGTACAGATGACAACCTCAACGAGCACAGGTACAAAGAGCAACCTCACCGCGCATAGTACAAAAGGCAACATCAATGCGCACCTGTACAGATGACAACCCCAACGAGCACAGGTACAAAGAGCAACCTCACCGTGTCATCCCTGTCGCTGTGGAACCTTCCGTGTGTGCTTTCTTGTGGACTTTTTTGGACTATCCCTCCTCTTTCTTTCTTTTTAATGTCCCATCATTATTGATGCACTTATACACACACTGTGCAGTTAATACATCGATATGACATATAAACGTGTTATAAATTCATTATTTTTACTCAGCACATTTTCACACCGCCTGTACAGTACACACACCCGTACAACACGCACCTGTACAGAAGAAAAACCTCAACGCGAAACTGTACAAAAGACAACCTAAAAGCGCATAGATGCAAAAGAAAACATCAAAGCGCACAGTATCGAAGACAACCGCAACACGCACAGTACAAAAGACAACCTCAACGTGTACAGTACAAAAGATAATCTCAACGCGCTCCTGTACAAAATACAACTTCAACGGCACAGTAAAAAAGACAACCTCAACGCGAACAGTAAAAAAGACAACCTCAACGCGAACATGTACAAAAAACCTCTACGCGCACAGGTAATAAAACCTCAATGCGCACAGTCAAAATGACAACATCAAAGAGCGCAGTACAAAAGACAACCTCAACGCGGACAGACTCAAGACAAACTCAATGCGCACCTGTACAAAAAAACCTCAACGCGCACAGTTACATGTACAAAATACAACCTCAACGCGCACAGTAAAAAAGACAACCTCAACTTGCACAGTACAAAAGACAACCTCAACGTGCACAGTACAAAAGACAACCACAACGTGCACGGTACAAAAGACAACCTCAACGTGCACAGTACAAAAGACAATCGCAACGGGCACCTGTACAAAAGGCAACGCGCACCTGTACAAAAAACAACCTCAACGGCACAGTAAAAAAGACAACCTCAACGCGCACACTACAAAAGGCAATCTCAACGGGCACCTGTACAAAATACAACCTCAACGGCACAGTAAAAAATACAACCTCATCGAGCACAGTAAAAAAGACAACCTCAACGCGAACATGTACACGAAAACCTCTACGCGCACAGGTACATGTACAAAATACAACCTCAATGCGCACAGTCAAAATGACAACATCAAAGAGCACAGTACAAAAGACAACCTCAACGCGGACCTGTACAAAAGACAACCTCAACGTGCACAGTACAAAAGACAACCTCAACGCGCACGGTACAAAAGACAACCTCAACGTGCACAGTACAAAAGACAATCTCAACGGGCACCTGTACAAAAGGCAACGCGCACCTGTACAAAATACAACCTCAACGGCACAGTGAAAAAGACAACCTCAACGCGCACAGTACAAAAGACAAACTCAATGCGCACATGTACAAAAAACCTCTACGCGCACAGGTACATGTACAAAATACAACCTCAATGCGCACAGTCAAAATGACAACATCAAAGAGCACAGTACAAAAGACAACCTCAACGCGCACCTGTACAAAATACAACCGCAAAACGCACAGTAAAAAAGACAACCTCAACGCGCACAGTACAAAAGACAACCTCAACGTGCACAGTACAAAAGACAATCTCAACGGGCACCTGTACAAAAGGCAACGCGCACCTGTACAAAATACAACCTCAACGGCACAGTGAAAAAGACAACCTCAACGCGCACAGTACAAAAGACAAACTCAATGCGCACATGTACAAAAAACCTCTACGCGCACAGGTACATGTACAAAATACAACCTCAATGCGCACAGTCAAAATGACAACATCAAAGAGCACAGTACAAAAGACAACCTCAACGCGCACCTGTACAAAATACAACCGCAAAACGCACAGTAAAAAAGACAACCTCAACGCGCACAGTACAAAAGACAACCTCAACGTGCACAGTACAAAAGACAATCTCAACGGGCACCTGTACAAAAGGCAACGCGCACCTGTACAAAATACAACCTCAAAGGCACAGTGAAAAAGACAACCTCAACGCGCACAGTACAAAAGACAAACTCAATATCGCACATGTACAAAAAACCTCTACGCGCACAGGTACATGTACAAAATACAACCTCAATGCGCACAGTCAAAATGACAACATCAAAGAGCACAGTACAAAAGACAACCTCAACGCGCACCTGTACAAAATACAACCGCAAAACGCACAGTAAAAAAGACAACCTCAACGCGCACATTACAAAAGACAACCTCAATGCGCACAGTACAAAAGACAACCTCAATGAGCACAGTCAAAATGACAACATCAGAGAGCACAATACAAAAGATAACCTCAACGAGCACAGTACAAAAAACAACCTCAACGAGCACAGTACAAAATAAACCTCAACGCGCACAGTACAAAAGACATTTTCAACGCGCACAGTTCAAGTGAAAACATCAAAGCGCACAAATACAAAAAACAACCTCAATGAGCACAGTACAAAAGACAGCCTCATCGAGCACAGTAAAAAAGACAACCTCAACGCGAACAGTACAAAAGACAATCTCAACGCGCACAGTACAAAAGACAATCTCAACGCGCACAGTACAAATATCAACCTAAGCGCGCACCTGTACAAAAGCCTGAACACAGACATGACAGCCTCTACATCGTTTATCTGTAAATAATGACAACCTAGTCGCTTACGTGCTATATAAAACGATAACTTCAAAGCTAACATGTGGACTTAACAACACGATGGACATGGTAAAGGCGTGCTCACTCAAAAGACAAATCCGGCGTTTTTTAGTTTTTGTAGGCCTACAGAACAATAATGTCCGATACGATCTTTAAAAACGATCACATATTATCACGCTTTTTTTCCGTGGCCATATAAAAAAAATGTGCTAGGTATTTAAGTCACCTGTTATTCTTTCTGAATCATTTATTGCGGTTTCATAAGAGGAGCCAGTAGAGTCCTGTTGGCTAATGACCTTATTGCATGTAATGAAGTGTATCGTGTAGAGCAATAACCTACTCTAATGGCTATCATAACATGTTCACCACCGTCATCTACCTCTAATGCCGTGTGCTTATCTGGCGGCACACGTGGCTGCACAATAATCTCAACGAGCAACTCAACTTTCACCAATGCTGGTTTAATGTTGGGCCAGCGTCGCAGACGCTGTCCCAACATTAAGCCGGCATTGATAAACGTTGTGTATTGATGGTATACTGATACCGAATTTCTCTGTTGGGAATGCCGGAATATTGGTTGACACATTCCATATCTAACCGATTCTATTATATACCATATATTGATCATGATAACTACACTGGTTACTTGTTTTAATTATTAGTTCTGTCATCCATACCTCAAGTACCTTTGGGTCAAAAAAATGAGCTAAAACATATGGGATTGTGCATATTATTATTTTTTTTTTTCCTCAACATAATGCGATGACTATACATTCATAGTTTAAAACTTGCATTTTCCTGTTATTTTTAGAGAAGCCAGTTGTCGATTGGCCGTCGGGATTGCAGACATGGTGTAATTTACAATGTTGGTCAACAGCCGCCGACTGTCAAGCGTCGAATGGATACACATTATTCAAACACTTAATATTGCACGGCATGTGATCGCCGTTAGCTGAAAGGATAGCAGAAAAGCAGACTGATAATATCAGATTGTCTACGTAATAATGCGGTCCTACTCATATCCATTCAAAACAATATGCATTCAGTTCCGAGTGGAACTGTTGAGACAAAATTAATTATATGATCATTTATTAGTTAAAATATCTCCCAAACTTTGTATATACTCGACCACTGTTCTGGATAAAGTACACTGAAAACCAGTGAGTTTTACTCATCATGCGCAGAATTGATAGATGCTGGTATCGCGATACAACTGTATATAACTCTATCAATCACAGCTAGCAAATAGGGCGATATAATTAGCACGATTGACATCGTTCTGGTTGGAATTGCAACGGTACTGCCAACAAACTAACAGTTGGTATAGTTCCTGGCGCAGATACATGTAGGCTTACAATGCACCCCACAGGAGAAGCTGACACAAGTTTGTTGTTGTTCCTCCAATAGCAAAATTAGATGCTGTGAATAAGGTGTTGGCGGAATATGTAACATCACTGTATCTGGCTAAAAGTTCAGTTCCAACATAGCTAGAGTAACCATTTTATTAGCAGAGAAAAATGTTCTAATAGATGATGTTTGATAATATTTCAGAATAATGCATTGTACATTTCATGGTAATACGAAATGAAGCTGTGAAAATGATCTACGAATGAATACGTGCAAAGATGACATTTGCTTTTATGCTTAGTAAGATACATTATGCGAATGTTTAAACGAAATAATGCCAGCAGGTCACACACTCCATGTCGAGTGTATAGTTGAAAACCCATGTCTCTCTTTGTGATGCATTTACAATGGATTGTTATATGTCATTGTCACATACTAATTAGTTTTCTAGTTTAAAATATTTTATATCTAGTACACAAAATTATTGTTGTAATCATTGAAGTAAACAAACACATTGTATCGACGAACAAATAGTATTTTGACTGTTTTGGTCTAAATATAATATTATTATCCGACTTTTAAACCCAAATCTGGACAGATGTGCAAATATAATAAAGAAAGCTTAGTTCATATCCGAAAATTCTCATTACAACTAACTTTTGAGGATTCACAGTTCTGAATAACAGTTACAGTAATGTTACATTATGTTGTTTGTTTTCCTATTACCTAACTATATTATGTGTGCTTGGATTTTTTTTTAAATTCTAAAAAAATGAAATATTGAATCGTATCGTCGAGCACGTACACTAAATATCCATCTTCACCATAAAACGTAAAAACAAACGATGGCTGACCATGCCTCAAAACATACTGCGTGGACAAAAATGTTTTACACGCAAAAAATAATGACGTGATCAAAAACGAATTCAACGTGGAACACTGAAAGTGTTTATTAAATAATACTTGCAAGAGAAATTACGTTGATATTAGACAGTATTACCGTGTAAAGTATCTGCTTACTTTTCATTTCAGCAGATGCTGCTGTTTGGCTTTGTAGAGCAGAGCAACTGTCTCCATGATGTAGTCATGCGAGACCTACATTAATCAGATAACAATTTGGCGCATTCAGCTTATCTCCTTCTGTTCCATTTGTTAATTCACCCCATGGTTAGTCAGCATAGATGGCGTAGATTGTTGAAAATGGCATGGACAGCCGATAGGATAAACACCGGATCAAGTGTCAGGATATAAGGTATTTTTGCCGTTGACGAGAATGGAAAAATTAATAGCTCCAGAAAATTAAAATTTCAGCAGGAGTGTTTTTAGTTTGTCTCAACTGCATAACTCTCTTAACGCATTGTGAGGTCTTTATGCAGATGACATGTACGAGCACTAATTGGTTAGGAGTAGAACTGAATTCACAACCTCTAGATATCCAGCGTCAGTGGCCATGCAGTAGACCGTGATATAGCACGCAATGGTTCCATGTATTTGATGACTGCACAATAAATTTTATTTATTATTTATTTATTAGAAATATATATATATATAAGGTATATAGGTCTACATATCAACAAAAATGCTATTTTCTATATGTGCCATATTATACATTTAATCAAGGAATCCCTATAGATTCATTGAATCAATATTACAATACAGTTCTAAAACTGTGATGTTATAAATATGTAAATATATACAAGTTAAAATATCCACAATGTAACTATATCAGCACTGACATAGTAGGCTTTTAAAAGCACACGTTATTATGCGGATATAATATAACACTCAAAATCAAGTTAATGTTAAAAGCAGCACTGCCATGATGGCGGAGTAAGAAACCTGTTTCCCTCACCAACACGGGTGATAGTACGCTATCAATTAGCTCTATGCATACAGACTGAAAATACCAGGACTTGAATAGAGTATGAAGCTACTATCATTGTACCAAAGAGATCCCATAAATTAATTCAGAAAACGCAGTCAGTTTATCCCTGATATCCAAAGTGAGACGCTGGCCCGACGCTGGATCAACAGCGGCCCAGCGTCACAGACGCTGGTCCGCTGTTGATCCAGCGTCTGGCTGTCTTGCATTGCCGGTTGATCCTGCTGGCCATATTTCTCCATCCTAATTCCCCCGGCGTGATCCGGGAAAGACTGCTCTCTTCACACTGGACGTGGAATGCCTGGGAATGAAACCTTCCTGGACCCTCTGGCTAAACATGCTGGTTCAATGTTGGCCTGGTGGTGGCGCAATGTTTACCACATTGCTTTGTAAGTGTGCCAGCACCAGCCCACTCTCCATTGTACTGCTCTTAACCCCCATTCTGGTTGGTGATATATTTGACTATCTATTCTATGTAGGAGAATCCAGTGTTGTTCAGTGAAACAGAGAATGTGCAATAGATTGAGATCAGATTCGGACTATGTATCTAGGGGACACCACCGATTCCCGGTATTTATCACGTATCTATGATATGGTACTAAATGGCTCGTCATATGGCGTTTCATCCCCTGGGGCTGAAAAATGTATTATCATGAGCATCTTCGGATCTTCTGTCATGATCTTCAATAATAGCGCACGGTGTAACTGTATCGGATTATGCAGTCATAATTATACACTGTTGAAAATGTAAGATCCAGAAGGGCTCTATATGGGACAGATGAGGGAAAATGATCCTTGGAACGCAGAAATATCAATAACATTTTCGGTCATTGGAAGTCGTGTCTCACTACCGCGATCTATAAATTTAAAGTACCAAAACGTATTGGAATTTTATTCTCAACGCTTTCATTGTCACATATTCGAAGCATAGCATTGTTTTTATAGTGATTTGTAAAGCACTCTCAAAACAATACTATGCTTTAAATATCCATTGGTCTAGAAAACGGTGATTAATGGTAAACAATTGATTCATTCATTTTACACCATCAGATTCTAACATTTGGTTATAACCATGTCCTATTTTTGATTGAATCATTCTATTCTATGTGTGTTCAGTGACCTCCATGTCAGCTGGTAATGGGTCAGATCTAGTGGGGTCCAGAGTGTGTGTATGTAATGTGCCGTGATCCTGATATGATCCCGGTGGCCTTCAGACGCTTCATTAGCACGGACAGTAATGAGATATTCTGGTGAACGTGTCCACAACTACTTCTGATCAGTGGCTCATCATGTCTGTCCATCCGACGCTGGGACAACGTGGATAGATTTTCTTTATAGTCTTCTTCTGTCTGGTATTCCTTGGCATCAGATAGAGGCAGATAATGGCCTTATACTTGAACATTTACCTTCACGAACATTTAACCAAGGAACACCGAAAATAATCAGATTTTAGTTTCCTTGATTTAACTGAATCATTATAATGAGAGTTAACCTGCCCGAATTATCTGAGTCACATTTGGACATTATTTTCTTCATAAAAATTGCAAATTGAAACAAAAAAATATATATCCCCTCTACTAGAGGTTATTTTCTTACCTAAAATTACTGTAGGCCTAAATATGTGTATGTGAAATGGAATGTGGATACATTCTATTTCTTTGTTCAGAGCAAAATCGTGTAACATTAGTATAACTTTTCTGTGAGCTAATATCACCAGAAGGAATCCCATTTTTTATCCACTTCAATTCTGTCTCGCTAAAAAATAATAATTGTATACAATTTGATTTTAAAAATTGTGTAAATCTATTAAATTGAGTATTCTTTTTTTCTCAATGTCCCTTTTTTGAATGACAAACTACGAGCGGTTGACTAGAAGCGGTTGTAGATGTGATTAGCACTATAAGGGATATAAGCTTGAATTATACGTAAATGTCAAACAACGCGTCTGTACACATACATTATGACCAAATCAACTTAAATTCCCACTAGTCATCTAGACGTTATTTGAATTGACTATGACATTTATTGCCATGATATTTATATCACTAATTTTTTTTTAAATATACATTTGCCGTGGTCATGGACATGTGGACAATATGTTTGAGTCGCTCACTTTTTAGGGTGATATTAATAATATAGTTTGAATGAAATTTCTTAACATGATCTAATTGATGCGATAGCCTGAACAATACAAGTGTTGCTGAATCCATTTCATGCTCAACGAGATGACCCACATTTCTTCCACTCACTCATCTTTTTGTTTTTGAATCGAGATACGTGGTAGATGTGATATTACCCTTATTGCAAATGTGCGCCTTGCGGAAATCTAACCATGCCGTTTTGTCTGTGGTGGGTTTAATGTATGAATGCATATCTATCAGCGCCGCCTGTGTATCATTGCATAGTTTTAATTGGTTGCAATTGCAATTGCAATGGGTTGCAACTAGCTGCATGTGTACTTTGTGTTGTTGTGAAGTGGATATTTAATTCTATAAAAAAAAATCTAATTGCTTTTCCCAATAAGCAGGCATTTTTAGCTGAATGTTAGTATCACAATATTGCTATTATGATTTGATGTTTTCCGTTGAATTTAGTATGGGCTTCTAACATATATCTGAACATTGTGACTATATGTGTTTCACCAATTTCGAGTAATATTATGGAAAACGTCCTGTAGGCCTACAAGCGATTCAAATAAAAAAAATAATATAAAATAACGAAAACATGATATGGGGTTTTATGGACATTGGGGCACCATGAGCATCTGAATTCTTGGCTACATTTATTACTTGATTCAGTATATTGCGCCCTCCAGGAAATAGTTTTGAAGGGTACATTCTCAGCAAGTGATTTGGTAGTTGAGAGATATGAGTGGAAATGTGTTTTCGTGTCTGTTTTTTTTTCAACAACTAGAGAACTTGAACAGAGAAATGTGAATTAACTGGATAACATTGTGTTTCCCACGGACCATGGGGCATAGCCTAATACCCTGTTGTCATTGCAATGCTTTGATACAGAAACCTCCTTTTTTAAAGAGGGTTTATAGTTCTATGCAATCACTAGATTTCACCGTCTAAAAATGGCCTGACTTGATTATACAGTTTGCTGTGTTCATAAAATGGCGGTCCCAGTGTGACTGGGCCTGCCGCGAAGTGAGTGAGGCAGCCTGGTCATGCCGTGGAGGGTCAAAAAGAAATATTTATCCTAAACGCTCCCTGATAATTTCATCCTCGGGCACCATGAATGGGGAACCATGGGTAGTATGATTTATATGAGGGCACCACGAAATGGGCACCATGGACAGCACAATCACGTCTAAAGGACTTCATTCTCAATAAATATGTAATTTTGAATTATTTTATCACCACAATTTACATTTACGTTATGTAACATTAAAATTGCATGTTAAATCTCACTGACTACTAAATAGTGTTCCAACATGACCAGAAAACATTGTTCATTGTACCCCCACCCATAGTACCCAGAGCCTGGGGCACAATGACGGACATTTTCTGGATTTGTTTTCCAAAAGATTCAATACGAAATCAGGGTAGTCATACTTTGGGGTATCTATTGTTCCTGTTGGTAAATAGTTCGTAAACATATTTCCTCCTTTTTTTCTCATTATTTATTTAACAATTTTTTGGATGCTCAGATTGTATTAATTCAGTAATCAGTCTTTCTTGAGGCGCGATAAATACCTAATTACCATCCAGGATCTTAACCGAAAATTTTTAAAAATTCAAAGTATATAATCATATTATGACTATCTACATTTGAAACTATACTATGGACTTCATAACTTGGCATAGTCAAATTGTCGATCACAGTGTCCTTAACCCTCTAACTGCCATTTTTTTCAATCTGAATTTTCACCCAACTGAAGTTGTGTCTCGCTGACGCGATCCACAACTTCAAGTGAGTGAAAATTATTCAGATTTGACAGAATGGAGGTCAACTGTTTTCAAATATTGCTGATTGATGTCACATTTTATCTTTAACATGTTCAAAAGGTGGTACATAATGTCCCAATAAAAAATGAGAACCCGAATATATGCGGCACCGGCGGTTAAAGGGTTAACATTACATGTGTAAGACGCGGATGATTCCAGGCTGTGAACTACACCCGCGTGGAGACTGTCCATATCTAGTG
>OZ024907.1:28288792-28325716 GCA_964017125.1 Flabesymbios commensalis | reverse complement strand
CAGGAGCATCTCTAGAGAATGTCACACAATACTTCTATATTCTGTCGACAAAGTTAGAGGCAGCATCGGCTTTTTTCACAAGTAAGCAGATACTGCCTTTTGGCTTTGCAGAGCAGTGTTGATCACCACCGTGATTCGTAGTCCTTGTGAATGAATGTAGATAATAGATTCCTTTCATACTTAACAAATACAAGATGTCAGAAACAGCTGGTTTGTAATTGTAACAAGAGGATCGAATGGCAACAAAAGCGTATGTGTGGGCAAATCTCTGCTTACTCGGCGGATGTGATTGTCTTCTCTAGAATCACTCCAATGCCGTTGGCCTACACTTGTTCCATATCCGCCCCACTTATCTTACTCGCCTCTTTCTTACAATCAGCAGTGGTGCCAGATGCTCCGAGTCGCCTTATTTGTTTGCAGGACATGTAATTAAATGTCGAATGTATGGTGTAAGAAATCAAATTGATTCTAGTAAAAAATTGTATGTTTGCCTCATGTTTATTCTTTATTATCAGGATTATGCTAATTTAGGAAGAATAATTATTTTTGCTAAGGATACAGTTTTTCCACCACCACCACTACCACCACTCTTCAGACATAAAGGATGAACAGTGATAATGTAAAAAACAGTAAAAATACTGTATATAGTATATGCTACTATGTTGTTTCGTCAAATATTTTAGTACATTTTTCAAAATTATATTTTTTTAGAATGATTATATGATAATCTAACGAAAAAATATGGTTGGCGGCCATTTTGGACTATTGGCGGCCATTTAGATTTTTCCATACAAATAATCTATTTTTCCTCATTTCTCGGGCAATAACGAACGGATTTTTCGAGAATTTAATGTCTAAAGATATGTTTTCAAGGGCTAGGAATCGCTTAACACAAAAAAAAACTATATAATGATATCACTTTTTTTAATCTTTTTATGTTAACCATGATATTGGTAACACTGAAAATAAACCAAATATTCAACAGATAAAACACAACCTTCTTGAATACAAAAGAACAATCAAAGGTGAGCACTTACAGCCAGAATTGTAGTGACGAGTGGATCGAGTTTCCAGGCCAATTCCACACAGTTTTATGTGTCTTGCGATGCCTAAGGCAGACGGTTAAAAGCAGTGGCTTAAATCAAGCATGGGTTGAATCTGATATCTATAGTAATGTCACTGTTCTGCAAATCATCAATGGCAATCACCATAACCTGATAACCGTGCAATCGAGTGTCATCTAGTAACTATACATGTATTATGTGATCTCCGCTATGATGCTTTCTCATCTGCATGATAGTCTTGCAGAAGCTTGCATAAACGGAGAAGATACAAATAAGGCACATGAACAACTGCTCGATGAATACATTGAATGTAGAAAAAACAGCTTGATGAATTTAATTCCTTAAACAAAAAGTATCCCATGTATAGATGGGTTATGGTGTATGTGCGACAGGTGATGAGTCTTCTTCAGTTCGTACAGGGAACAGAGGAATTGGAACTTGTACTTAGCCACATTAGAAAGGACTATGTATATGGTTCTTTGCATATAATAGACTGGACTACGTACAAAATATACATTTACATATAACACACATGTATTATTTCAAGACCACAAATCCCCAGGCGTGAAACGAAATAAAAAAATGGCGGATAAGTTATTAAGAAAACTCACCCACAGCTGTCGGTGTTGACCAGGCACAGAACATCAGACATCACAAAACAATACTGAAGCTCTTGGTGAGATACTGCTTGAGTACTCCAAATCCAAGAAACATACAAGATGTTGGACATGACGTAAAAAAAATCACCAACACCTCCTCACAAACAGCACAATTGCCCGTCAAGAAAAATATGTATACCAGTTAAAAATGATTTTTCGTTGTTTAAATGTAACGATGGTAGTGAAAGTAGACTTTCTATTTTGATGACAAAAGTAATAATGCCCGACGATGTCCAAGATAGCATACTTCATAGAAAAGAAGGAGGCGAAGTTGCATACATAGAATGTGAAAAGGAAAAAAATTGTGGAGAGAAAAATATGTGACACCAAATAACAAAAATAACATATTTCGGCTGGAGCGCAGGGTGTAAAACAATAAAGGTTGATGTGGGATCAAAATAAATGATGAACACATCAAATTCCATGATGGCACGTATTCTTGTCCTCACAACGTGATACAGGGACATTGATCTAAAAAAGTGATTAGAAGTATGCATTTTCAACTGCAAATCAGAAGCTGATGTGTTCTGATGGTCAATTACGTAGATGTTCAGATAAAGCTTTGCTGATGCATCATCTTGAAAACTCGAAAATGAGCAAAGTATATCTCTAGAATCTCTAGATCAGACATGTCTGGTATTTGACGGAATGGCTGTGGTTAATGAACAAGCTTTTTACAAAGATTCTATCAATAATCGTAGTGATCTGGCCGACTCCTTTGTGAATGCAATTGGCAAAAAATCACATAGTTATGCTATCTCTTATTAGTCAGGGAAAGTTGAGCGATTTTTTAACAAAACCCAAAACAAATTCCTTACCAAACAATTATTTCACCATTGCATAGCATAGGGTCTTAGCTAACGTCTGACAATTTGTTTACGCTCAGCTGTTATAGGAGGTATTTTTACAGAAAAAAATGTAAGATGGACAAAATCGGTTATGAAAAAAATCGAAACCAGATATATTTTGTCATGGCATGCTAATATACCCTACATTTTATCAGCGGTGGTGGACAGTTACGTTAAATGTATTATCAGTTATAAAAGAAAATGATATCAACAGGAGAGAAAACAACATGGCCGCCAAAAACAGCAAAGCACGGTAGTGATCAGTAAAATTAATGTTCACGCTTGACCTTTTGGTTTGAGAAGTGCAACATGCAAATCTTATGTTATCGATATTACTATTGTTAAATATGAACAAGTCTGCTTTTTGTAATTAGGAACAATATTTTATTTTGTCTCTATCAGATGTATGTGTAATAAATATAGTTTATGTGTGGTGCATGCAACAACGTAGATTGGAATAAGTTAGGAGCTTTGTTGAGTGGTAAAATGCTCCAGACAGTCGAATGTACTAATAACATCTGGTCTGGGAATGTTGGCTCTAGTCATCATTGGAATACATTTAGAAAAATAAGAAATTAATTACATAAATTATTGCAGTTCCAGCACAAACACTTCATTGCTGATTTGCCTGAAACACTAAATCTTTGGACCTCTCCACTGAATACTGATTTTAGTCCACAGCGCCATTGAGTCTCAATATCGTTGAGAGATACTGGCGCTATAGAAGTCATTATATTATATTATATTATATTATGTTATTATAAAGGAAAACCCTAAACGATTCTGGTCTCATTGTAGATCAAAAACAAACAAGTATACATAGTACAACTTGTCATGAAGGTCTAAGCGCCACCAATCCCAATGATATGACTTGTATGTTTAACAAATATTTTGAATTAGCTTCTAATAATAACACTGATGAGTCAAATTAATCACATAAATTATTGCAGTTCAAGCACAAACAGTTCATTGCTGATTTGCCTGAAACACTTAAGGAAACCCCTAAGCGATTCTGGTCTTATTGTAGATCGAAAACAAAAAAATATACATAGAACAAATTGTCATGAAGGTCTAAGCGCCACCAATTCCAATGATATGGCTTGTATGTTTAACAAATATTTTGAATTAGCAACACTGGTGAATCGTTAGTCTTGGATTGGCTGAAATAGCTTTTAATGTGGCTGTGATGACTTCCTCAGTGGCCAAGATCATTTTTTGTGGCTGAGATCACTTTTAAAGTGCCTGTGATCATGTTTTCAGTGGTTAAGATCACTTTTGTAGAGACCAAGATCACCTTTGCAGTGGTTTAGATGATTTTGAAGGAGGATGTGATCACTTTTTCAGTGGCTAAGATAACTTATGTAGTGGTTGAGATAACTTTTAAAGTGGCTGTGGTCACATCTTCAGTGGCCAAGATCACTTTTGTAGTGAATGAGACAACCTTTAAAGTGGATGTGATCACCTTTTCAGTGGTAAATATATTTTTTGTAGTGACTGAGATTATTTTTTGTTGGCTGACATCAGTTTCTTAGTGACCAAGATCACCTTTGTGGTGGCTGAGATACTTTTCAAAAAGGCTGTAATTACTTCTTCAGTGACCAAGATCATTTATGTACTGGGTGAGATAACTTTTAAAGTGGCCGTGATGACTTCTTTAGTGGCCAAGTTCAGTTTGTGTGTGCCCAAGATCACCTTTGTGATGGCTGAGATGATTGTAATATGGCTGTGATGACTTCTTTAGTGTCCAATATCAGTTCGGTTGTGACCAAGATCACCTTCGTAGTGGCTAAGATAGTTATTAAGGAGGATGTGACCACTTCTATAGTGGCTGAGATAATTTATAAAGTGGCTGTGGTCACTACTTCTTGACCTAGATCACTTTTGTGGTGGAAGAGATAACTTTTAAAGTAGCTTTAGTGGCTGACATCAGTTTATTTGTAGCCAAGAGCTTCTTTGTAGTGGCTGAGATAATTATGAGGGAGCATGTTATCACATCTTCAGTGGCTACGATCTCTTATGTAGTGGCTGAGATAACTTTGAAAGTGGTTGTGGTCACTTCTTCAGTGGCCAATATCACTTTAGTAGTGGATGAGACAACGTTCAAAGTGGCTGTGGTCACTTTTTTTTAAGTGGCCAAGATATTTTTTGTAGTGGCTGCGATGACTTTTAAAGTGGCTGTGTCTTCTTCGGTGGCCAAGATCATTTTTGAAGTGGCTGAGATCACTTTTAAAGTGGTTTCAGTGGCTGACATCAGTTTGTTTGTGGCCAAGATCATCTTTGCAGTATCAGAGATAATTAGTAAGGAGAACGTGATAACTTTTTAAATGATCAGTAAATTATCTCTGATTTTAACCGAGCTATAACTCAATATACATTTTATCGATAATGGCGGGGTTATCGCATAAAAATGGCACTTGGAACATGTTGTCAGCTTGTTAACATAGCTAATTGTTTTCTACGCTTTTTTTCAAGCTAGATACACCAATTAGGAGTATATATCCGAAGATGTACGGGAACCCTAGTTTTCGACTAGACTAATAAGCTTATCAAAACCACATCCAAAGGATGTACAAATAATTTCAAATAATAGCAAAAATAATGTGGAACAAGACTACAGACAGGCGCGAAAAATGTCCCATGAATGAAATATTTGGCGGCCATTTTGTTTTTTTATGTCGTTTTTTTATTGTAGAACAACCTCCAATCCTTTAATCAGCACATTTGTAAACAAATTGATGATTAATTATCACTCCCTATGCTATTTCTTCGAGATAGTCGGCCATTTTCGATTTTACTCTCCTTAAAATCCTCCTATGAATATCCAGAGTAAACAAATTTTGTGTGGCTAGTCCAGACCTTATGCAAGACCGTGGTACAAAAATATTTTGGTAAGGGATTTGTTTTAGTTTTTTTTCTAACTTTCCCTGACTATATGTACTGTTTGATAAATACACTGTGAAGTCATCGATGACAGATGATACAAGACAACAACGAACAGGTGGACAATCATTGTACAAGGCAGAAGTTGAAGACTCCATACAGATCAGAGATTGTTTGGTAGATAAGGACACCAAAGAACTTCTAACACTTTATTTAGCTCAAAAGTGGTAGAAAAGAGTAATCAGCAGTCACAACAGTAACCTATAAAGGTGTATTATTAAATCAGCCCGCAGACAATGTTGTAGATATGAATTGCAGTGAGAAAGAAACAGACACTCTTCTTATTCTTTATGCTACTGGGATACATAAAACAGGATTGATGTACATATTATAATGCATCGGACACAGATGTCATGGTTTTGGCAATCTCAGCGATTGAAAAACTGAGAGATATAACACATCAGTCATAGCAGGAACTATAGTAGCCAATCTACATGGCGGCCAATCTATGATGCTCTTGGTGAGAATAAAGTTCAAGCCATTGGTGGTTGTGCACCACAGGCCATATCCGTGAGACAAGCAAAACATCGCGGTGGAAGTGTTTCTTCAAATCCAATGATAACGTAATCAGATCGCTCACTGCCTTGGGAAAAGGTCCAGAACCAACAAAAGAAGTGTTTGAAGGGTGTGAGGAATTCATTTTGCCGAATGATGAGAGTAAAACATTTATTACAGCGAAGGATCTACAGTGCTACATGTATTCCGCAGTGGAGACTCTAATAAAGGTGTTGAGAAATTATCACCAACTCAAGGTGCTGTTCACATTCGTTGAGCACATCTACAGTGCTGTGTTTAACAACATGCTCCTATTCCAACGCCACTGCAGCTAGACCCCAGACAGCTTGGCTGGTGGGTGGAGGCTTCAGAAAAATTTAAACCCATTCTCTCGCGACTCCCACCAGTAGGCCTACCTGGGGCACGTTTTAGGTACGTATTCTCAGATGAAAAGAAACGAGCTCTTATTGAGTCTCGTGACCTATATAAAAGCTCGTTGATTTTCCTCGGCTGTCACCTCTTTAACACGTATAAGGAGGATACGAGCACTCTGATACACTCGTTTAATCTTAACGATTCTCATATGCAAATGAGCTATATCTGAGCGAGAATGATAGTAAAACAGGCCCCTGGATCAGGCACACAGTTAGTAAGGTGCCGTTGTGTTAAGACAGTATGTGTGATGCTGGCTGCTCCTGTAAACAAAATAGTATTGAATGTACGGGGTTACGCACACCTGAAGCAAATCCTAATACGTGTAAAAATGTGCAGCATCTCACCATCGATGACATAGAGATTATTAGTCACGAATAATGTACTCTGAAATCGTGTCGGTAGTATTGAATATACACACGCAGTACCGTATACATAACTATACTTTCGTGTTTTTATATTTTTGAAATATTGTGTGATAGCTTACATTAGTATTGAATATAAACACACTACGGACATAGGATATAAACACACTGTGCAAATAAGGGTACAGGTACCTTACTCCTTGGATATGAAAGGGTGTACCTGCCACTTCCCAGAAGTGGCAGGTACACCCTTTCATATCCAAGGGCTGCTATGTTTATTACAACTTTATTCACCCTATTGTTCCGTTACGATATATTATCAGATAATTATGGTCACACGATTCTGTTATACTCATTTACATGGAACATTGGCCTGTTATGATCAGTTGGCAATCAATTAGATCACCTGGGGTATAGTTACCTTTAGATATTTGCAATCAGGTTAACATTTTAAGCACTAATGCAAATAACGGGTTAATATTTGTTTAGCGTAACTGCGTCCATTTATAAAAATACACGATGTTTTATTATAATTACTATACACGTGAAACAAAAATTGCATATTTCCGTTTTTAAATTGTATAACTTGTTTTCATTTAGAAGTAGTAATCCGCACATTAGAAACTCAAGTAAACAACAACGACCTGTGAGGCTAAAGGGTTGGGTAAAAATTTATTATATTACTAGTCACATAAATATCCAGCAAGGCTGTCTTTATGTGATGAATATTTAGTTTATTTTCAATGTTGCCAATATCATGGTTAACATTACAAGATCTAAATAAATAATGTCATTATTTAGATTTTTTCCTGTATTTTATATAATTGAAAGCGTAATATTATATTTGCGCTAAAGATATGTGTCTTAAACGATTCCTAGCCCATGAAAACATATGTTTAGACATTAAAATCACGCAAATCTGTCAATTAATAGCTGAAATATATGACAAACTCTGTTTTCAGTAAAAAAACAAAATCGCCGCCAAGCAACCAAGATGGCCGCCAAAAAAATGCCAACCATATTTTGTTCATAACTTGACATTTAAACTACATAAAAAAATCGGTTTCAGAAAATGTACCAAAAAAATTGGCGAACTCAAAAAACAACACTTAAGGGCATAATATTATACTAATATAGCAAACGTAGCTATTCGTTATTAATCATCACCTAACCAGAGGTACGTTGGCCAAATGCTGGCTCAATGTCTGTGCAGTATGTGTATGACTGTGCTGCTGTGCTAACTATATAGCCGCGTAGTACAAATATACTTTATTTTGCTGAGACGTCCCTCTATAAAAACAATTATTATCAATATCGGTATATTATACAAGCCTAATCATGATGATGAATATTGAGCACGTATTTTTGTTGGCTATCTATTGTTTGTGGTGCATACCCTGGTTGCCTCGGGACTCCGGTCGCTATCCTCTGATCGGAATAGGTCACAGTCATCAGTTGTGTAAATCTCAGATTTTACGAGCAAACATGACAGAGCATAGGAGGAGCGGTTCCAAACGAGAGTGTGTAATTTCACGCTCGAGATATAATCTTCTTACGCCATGGATGTACCAGAGGTCTCAGGTCTCACGTCATTTTGTGGGGTTCCGAGCCAACACGATACATTGACCCAATGCTGGGTTAATGTTGGCCCGCCGTCTCCGACGTCGGCCCAACAATAACCCAGCATTGGGTCAACATATCGTGTTTGCTGAGGTTATCGGTCAGTCATCGTGGCAATCTACATGAACTACAGCTACTTTAGCGCGTTATGGCCTCTCATGCCCCATATATCACGCCATCTTAGTGTGTGCAGACGGAGCCTCACTCTCACAACAACCAATCAAAAGATATTTCTCAATGTGCGAGATTTATAGCTGTCAGATGTCAAGGCCCCCGGTGCGTTAGGTGCAAATGAACATTCATTGTGGCCGGTCGCAAACTATTAGTGTCTATGAGTGACTATGAAATGTATCAGTTATAAATATGATTCGCCCCTGGCAATTACATACTCGCTGAATTTGCGCAGCAGTAAAATACGACTTATTGTCCAGCCCATATAATTTTACGGGCTACCTGTATATTAGCCAATTTCACCACGAATTAATTACAGAAAAGTGTTGATATACCTATATTTAAGGCCACTATACAATGATATACTAAATATCTGCTGAAATATATACAGGAAAATGACATAATTTGTTGATATATTTGACGGATGACATGATTCAAAGCATAATTGTTTTGTTACAAAGTTTAGCCCAGCTAGCACGAGCCGCTCATCTGATACCGATCTACTGCTGGACCAGCATCCGGGATGCCGGGCCAACATTAGACCGGTATCGGTTTAACGTCTTGTGTTTACAGAGTATCAAGTCCAGGCCCCATTTTATCGTACAAGCTACAATACATCATAGGCTTCTAATTGGTCAAGATGGCATCACGAATGGCCACTGTCACTGTGAATGAATTTTTCCGCAGACGGGCTTATTTTGACTTGCTGAAATGACTGCCCATTCCACAGGGACGGGGCAGAGTGTCATGAGTTATCTGAAGGTCGAAACATGTTTGATGTCAGTTGGATGTCGGCGACATCAAGCACTAACGTGTTCGGTGTATATGTTATGTGCTATACAAGGATAATCAGACCAATAGCAGCCAGCGTGATCAAAAGCTCAGCATCACCATTTTGTTGTGGATGATATCAAGTTTGGTGTGGTCGTTCAATCACCAAGGTCAATGTGTGTTAAGTTGTGTTTTCTCAACTCAAAACGTAAGATCTTTTTTTATTTCATAACTTTAAAGGGCAATAATCAATTAATATTGGTTTTGATGTCACGTATTAGCCTTAGCCCCAGTATTTACCGCGTACAAAATCGAGGGACATTTCTTTGGACTGTCATATCGGAAAATATTGGGGAGTAATCAGGTCAAAAATAGTTTTTTTTTAGAATCAGTAACATTTTAGTTCAATGCCCGCATGCTCAGCTCAGAGGTCGCAAAGTCATTAAAAAGTTATGAACATTTTTCGGACTTTGGGGTCGGGATCGCTCTCAGTCACCGCCATAATGGATTTTTCGGGTAAAGCGAATACATCCATCCACGGCTTCGGAGAGGGAGACACTGCAAGTATTAGCATGTCATGCATCACAATAACGATATTTTGTGGTGACAAGACATACAATGAAAGATGGTTAGCTCCGATATGGCAATTTGTTAATAATCCTAATTAAAATACACCAGTGACGTCAGTCTTTTGTTGAAACAGTAGATTCGGATATACGAATCTACTGTTATTTTTAAATGTATATTAGCCGGGTCAAGCACAATATAAATATTTCAGCATGACAATGCATGGCTAATGTTTCATAGTTAACTATGCTGACTATAAAAACGAGATTTTTTATATCAAATCTTGGAACACATGTACCTATGTTGTGTATTTTAAGTCGAAGAATGAACTCAATTACGATAGATTCGTAGATCCGTATATCCTCGGCGCTGCGCGCCTCGTACATTCTGATCTACGAATCTATCGAATTTCGTTCTTTCTCCTTGACATAACCTTCATGACCTTGAATGTCCCAAAAATACAGAAACAATAATAATAGTTATTACCAAACTATGAGTTATATTCAATAACATTTTGCTCCAGAAAAAACACCAGGGAAACTTGGAGACTTTTGTCAGCATGTTCCTAACTACATTTGTAATGTGGTGTATCTGTAAATATCACAATATGTATTTTATTGTATTGTACTCCCAATCTCAGATTTTATGCTTGGTGAATACGACATTTTATGTTAAAAGCGTTTTGAATGTCTTTTTAACAATTTTGGTGTATGCTGATTTCATTTCTCGACAGTACCAAGCTGGGATTTTTCTCAGAAGTCTCGAAAAATGAGTTTTAAAAAGGTACCAGAAATTAAACAGAAATCGATTATTAGCGGGGGAGGAAGACGCTAATATTTGGAACAATCGTGCACTTGGTGACAAGTTTCTAAAATTTGGCATGTGGTTAGGTATAGGCAGTGTGTTTTAAAAATCCATCGCAAACAAAATGGGCGTGACCCCTGGTGACCTCTACAGGTCAAATTCAAAATGGCCGCCGAAACAACCATAACAAAACGAATAAATGTAATATCTCAGTTCGTTTTTAAAGTTGAATATTATGTTATACCACTTTTTGTATGTTTTGCGACATGATAAAACAGCTTTTAGGGTCATTTTAGTGATATGGGTCAAAGGCCATGTTCAAGGTTTTAATTATCTTATTGATCTTATTGATATTAATTACCTACAATATATTATAATAGTAAAAAAATGTCTAGAAACAATTTTTCAGTTTTTAAAATGTGGTACGGTGTTAGGTATGAGAAATGTGTTACCGAAATTCATCGCAAAAAATGGGTGTGACCTCTGTTGACCTTTGAGTAAAATTCAAAATGGCCGCCAAAACGGCCGTCAAAATTAATAAATGTAATATATTGGCTCCTATTTGAAGAAGAGCATTATGTAATACCATTTGTTTGACGGTATGGCAAATCTGCTCCTGCGGTCATTTTAATGTTTCCTATGTTTTTAATGCTTCCTATGTTTGAGGTCAGAGGTAAAAAAACAACAATAATCCACGATGGCCGTCAGCGACCATTTTGAGAAAAATATATTGTCAACTAATAATCTGATGATTATGATGTAATATATCATTTTTGACTAATTTTGCGGTGCAGAACTCATTTATGGACCTAAAGTTACAATTCTAGCCTTCTATGACCGTCAAATACCGCATACATGTAAAGGTAAAAGAGAACGGCCAGTGGTCGAAGTGGAAAACCAGTTTTTTACTAATGGCGTGATAGCTACGTGATATGTCATTTATGTCACTTGATGACTCAAAATCCATTCATGATAGCAATAATGTCATTATAGCCACCAGTGACTTTGAAAACCTTATTATAGGACCTTAAAACAACATATTAAGGTGAAAAATGACCACCAGCGCCAATAAACATGAACATACTACAGTAGAACCTGCTATGAGCAGCCACCCTTGTAACACAGGAAAAGTGGCCTTTTAAGGCAGGTGGCTGCTCATAGGAGGTTCATTTGTATACAAAATGACATTTTGGGGTATGGCCAAGTGGCCTCCCATAGGAGGTTGGCTGCTCATAAGAGTGGCTGCTCATAGCAGGTTCTACTGTACAACTTCATTACTAGTGGTCCAATAGGTACATGCAGTATGTCATTGATGATTAAGTTATAGTAGCAGTAAAAAAATGAAAGCCCCAGCAGCGCGACATTTGCATTCTTCTTCTTATACCCAAAAACGAAAATAGCACTTGGAAAAATCTGAGTTGCTTGGAAGTGACATTGATGAAGAATACTTTGCTGCGTTGGTTACAGGGTGTGGTAAATAATCGCTCTGACAAAGAGTCTAATGCTGATAAATGCAGATATTGATAAAGTAATGAGTATAGCACATTTATTTTTATTTATGCTACCTCAAATGAAAGTATCATACCACCAAAACACTATGCCCTTGGCAGCACTCTCCACCAAGACACCCGAAATACCGCTGTCGTAGAGCTGTTAAACCTAGACATGTGACTCCTTACAGAAATACACTTGCAGCGGAGGCTGTTATTGCTTTCAGGTCACTGGAAAATGTAGATACCGCCACAAGAGCCACATGCATTATCCCTTTCAATTTTGTGTCTAGACAATTTATAATGTGTGTGTATGTGTGTGTGGGGGGGGGGGAGGGGGGGGGGGTAATACTTACATTCAGAAAGACCACTGGATATCAGGTTGGACGAGAACATGTAAATGCTGCATTTGATCAAATACAGTTTTCAAAGAGAATAATCAAGAACTGACAGAAATAATGGAAAGGTCAATGGGGAAGTTAGTTTGTTTACTCTATGGAAATACAGAAGAGGACTGTACAATAAATGGGATACGCTCCATCGGATTATATACTACCAAAAAACCTGAACATATTTCTCCGACAAATGATGCCTTGAAATCCCATATGCAAAGGGACATTAAGACATTTATGTGTGGCCTGCTGTTATAATTTATGTCTTCGTAATAGATATAAATAACATAACACATATTACTTCTCTAATTCGTAAAACATAATCTATATATGTTTCATGCATTTTTAAAAAAAATTCCCGATTGGCACTGTCCAGAAATGGATTCAGCGTATGCAAAAATGGTTGAAACCACGCTTATTTTAACATGAAATATATAATTATCACAACTTCAATCTGAATCTATATGGCAAAATCGCGAATACTTTTATTCTGCGACTTTCAAGCATTTGTATTAACTGTCGCGCATAGCACTGTCCAGCAATGCATTCACTGCATGCCAAAAAAAGTTGCACAGCTTAAAAAAAATTAACATGGAACATATATGGCAAATTTACAAAATGAAAACTGGCAAAATCGCTAAATATTTTAAATTCGCGATTTTCAAACATTTTTTTTATTTTTGAGCTCTTGCTACTGTTCAGAAAAGGATTCAGCGCATGCAAAAATGGTTTAAAAAGGCGTTTTTAACATGAAATAGGTGTGAAATTCAACTTTTGCAAGATTCAAACTGGCAAAATCGCGAACATTTCTATTTCCCGATTTTGAAGCATTTTTACTGGCACTGTCGCTAAATGGAATCAGCGCATGCAAAAATGGTTTAAAAAAGCGTGTTTACCATGAAATAGGTATGAAATCAACTTTCGCAAGATTCAAACTGGCAAAAACTGGCAAACACAGAACACCTGCCAACATCTGTACAATGTTGACCAACGTCGCAGACGTTTGGCCGACGCTGTACAAATGCCATACAAATTCCCTGTGCCTGCCTGGATTGGCCAAAAGTCGTTATATAATAAACATGAAATTAACGGTAAGCCATCAAACGCGAGACGTCAAGCCAATGCCGGCTCAATGCCGGCCCACCTTCTGCGACGCCGGCCCAGCATCAAAGCGGCACGGGCCGAACGTCTGGCGTTTGCTGGGAAGAGATCGCCAAGCAAGTCCGCATAATCACTGATAATTATACTAGTAGCGAAAGGGCTTGGCGTCTCATTTTTATTCGATCATATATATTTTTAAATGACTTTCTACCAGTCTTTGAAAAAAGGTATAATATTATTCAAATAGATTCAGCTTTTTTATCTAATCCATCAATTATAACTCACATTTTCTGACCAAAGAAAGAGTCTGGGGCGTGTAGGAGAACACCATGAAACCTCCCATCCATCAAAACATGGCAGATATTACAATGGTTAATAGGATGACCAGATACAATAACCGTTATTAGAAGGGGTAGATTGTACTTGTTTAACCCTTGACCCACAGGTGTCGCATATATTAGGGTTTTCATTTGTTATTAGCACATTAAGTACCACCTTTTCAACATGGTAAAGATAAAATGTGACATCAATCAGCAATATTTGAAAACAGATGACTTCCATTTTGTCAAATCTGCATAATTTTTACTCACTTGAAGTTGTGGGTCGCGTCAGCGAGACACAACTTCAAGTGAGTGAAAATTCAGATTAAATAATTTGGCGGTTAAAGGGTTAAAGGAGGAATCACTTCACAAAAAAACAACATCGTTCAGATAAATCTTCACCAAAAGTAGATAAGATGTGAATTGAGTCACACTCCTCAACCCTTTTTATGTAGAATAATTCTGGGCTGATCGTCCATTATTTGCGGAATTAAATTGCGAAAATGAATAATCTCATGCTTTATATTTACATAATTTGTAGGCCTATGTAATGGGCTGCTAACACATTTCAGGATAGCAAAATGAGTATATTGAATGTTGGTATTGACTGGGGTTAGATTATGCCTACACAATGTCGATGTCGTTGCAAGTCAAGGTCGTTGTAAGGTCATGCCAAGGTCAATTTATATGCAAATTTTACACAATTTCTCACATGTTGTACTGTTTATGATATTCTACTGAATATCTAAACGTTCGACAATATATTTTGTCCCATTTCATCTGAGACTCGTCCCATACATTTTCGGGTAGGTTTTAGAATCTATACTGTACTCAGGGGTTGGTAGTAACCTTCTGTCATATGAATTTTCCAAGGTTATCTCAGATTTTTTTTATTTTAGGTGGAGGAGTTCAAGTTATGTATTCCTCCTATCGATGAATTGGGTATGAATTAAGGGTTATATTGCCTGGATGACGGCTTTTCTTGTTTACAATCTATAGGTACAGCGACAAGGTCACGCCAGAGTAATCTCAAGGTCATATTACACGGGCTCACAAATAATAAAAAAAATGTGTCATATTTTTGTCAGATTAACCTGAAAATGACCTTGAGATGACCTTGACATGACTTTGAGGAGATACTTAGTTGGAGAACATTACCAGATCATGTTACTATTTGTGACTAGACACGGGGCATGTTTGTGAAATCAGAATACTTAAGCCCTACAAATACCACACCCCTATTAATTCAGCGGCGGTGAAACAAGCTATGCCAGGATTACAACGCTTAAGGGGTAAATACCCGCACCCCATAGTAGCGCTGGGGTAGATTCTACATACACGGGTCACAACATGACACCTGAATGTTCCACAACACCACTTAGTGTGAATTCATACACACGGCTTAATTACCAGTGATAAAATATAACTGTTCATAGTCCGGCTGGGTCCAAGAGCCGTGTGGAAAGGCATAATATAGGGGAGACCGGGGCTAGTTCGCAAAGGGGTTAATCAGTACAGTGCCCATAATTTTGACAGTAAATGTATTTTTGTTCTGTGCTGCCTCATAGTGAAGTACGCTATAGTCGGCAGAGCATAACTATTTATCACGCGCTTATGAGTGTAGCTAGCTTCATAAATCACTTTTTTACACAGTTAAATCCCTTACTTTTTCAGCACAAGTTATTAGTCTATGTTCAAAATATAAAAGGACTAGTCAGGTGAATTTTCCAATTGCTGATATATTCGAAAATAAATTTAAAAATTTCAAATACAGTCTCACCGTTTTAAATCACTCAAGCGCATTCAAAACAATTCGTATGACCGTTATTACAATTAATCAAAACGCCCGATGTGCTTTAATTTGTATTACAGAATATCGAGCGTCGTCATAAGTTCATTCCAATTTAGTCTTTAAATTATTCGAGCAACATTCAAAACATTTTGACCGAATAAAAAATACATTATAAATATTCGTACTTTGTTTTAACTACATTCAAGATACTTTTCAGGAATATGTATTTCAATGAGATTTTACAAAACCTTCAGAATATGTATGTATATTGCCCGATGGTAGGCAGATTTTTTCATTCAGCTGATTTTAGTTACGCCCATTTAACCCCCATACCATCGCCAAATGGTGATTGGTCTGATAACTATGATATGATTCAGGAATGTCGTTCTAGTAGAGAGGAAATCAATGTTGTTACCCACAAGCAGAATATAACGATTGCTCCAATTTAAATTAAGCACTGTTATCCGTGATCATAATGATGTCATTTGTAAGTTTACTCAGAAAACACTCTCACGGGTGCAAGTAAAGTGGTGCTCTGAAGAAGAAAGTCAAATATAGATACATCCACCAGCGAGCTGGGGATTGTACGATTTATCCAAATCTTAGAAACTATGGACACTATTTTATTAAAACACGATTTGTTTGATTTTCATGCAAATATTTGTTTCGTTAAATTTGATTGATCAATAGAGATTACTGCAAATACCCATTTTCATATATTATAATTATGTATTTGAAAAAAATGTTATTTTTAATTTTCTGTAACCTGATGGTCGATTTTAAAGAGCGAGTATCTGTACGGCGCTACGGAGTAGCAGAAAAAAGTGTAATTTTACATTCTTCATAACTATGATCAGCTGAAATGAAGCCTGACGCGTATAGACGCTTCAGAAACAACAGCACAACACCCTACATTTATTTAAATGCTTTAAAATGACTCAAATATAAATTTGTCCTGACAAGTTGATGAGTGAAACACCATGGCATGGTTTAAATACATGTATCTTAATTACGGTGGTAAAGAGTAAGCCTGCTGGAAATTTTTCAGCAGTTATGTAAAGTTTTCCACGCATAGTTTTTTAACTATAAGCTAATATTTTGGTTGAATGTTGGTCCATCGTCTGCGACGCTGGCCAAAATCAGACCAGCCTTGGTTCATTGTCTCTTGTTTGCCGAGACATGATTCTGTTATCAATTCATCAAAGTGACATTCTAAAGAAGGATAATACTGCTGATTTTCCAAATAAGAGTGTACCACATGCTGCGGGACTGTGATCACCGGTAGTGACGTCTTTAGAACAATATGCAGGCTGCGGGTGTTGCTGAGCGGAAGCTGTTGCCGGGCGGATGCAGCGTCATCTGGAATTGATCGTGTCTTCTCTCATACGTCTACACCAGATGATCGATCTATTACTGAATGGCCTGGCTACTCTGATTATGTGAACTTCCTTAGGAAGTACAGTTAATCACACATTGCATAAGCATCGACCTCAACTATTCTACTTGCATTACGTAGTGCCACGTACCCGGTTACATTTTTACAGTCGTGGATAAATGTGCTAAATTGAATAAATGTCATACTTTGTGGGTTCGAATCATGTTTCGCGAGGATATATCAGGGATATGTCTGTTCCGTAGTTTACAGACCCACCTTAGTTTATATTCAGTGCATTTTGGCTGATTTTGGCCGATTTTGGTTGATTTCTAAAATACGAGACATTTTGCTCGACCAAAGTATAAAACAGGCAAGATCATTAGGATTGCAAGGGCATTGTGCTAATTATTTTACGTCGTAAACCTTCTGATAATTAGACCAATTGTGGGTAGTCTCGCATTTAAGTGGTTCGTTAAACCAGTCGTGGGTTTTCTCACAGACCAAACTACACTTGGAACTTGGAATTATATAACTATCCCATACATTTGTTTAAATGAGAAGATTCAACTGAACTGCCTCATCCGGTAAAAAAACACTCAATAAATGCTCATTATATTTTACATCTATATGTATATTTATTTTTGAGCTGCCTAAAGCTATCAGGATTATTTGTTATAGATCAGTATTTGTTCGCCAAATTATAATCTAGAGTATCCAAATTAATGATATTCTGCTGACGGGCTTAGTTTGATTGTGTGTGTGCTCGCCGGGCTCAACATTGTTGCAAATGATATTGCTCATTTAAAAAAAATCAATAAGCCTACCGTGGAATATTTTCCTGATGCTAATTATGAAATCTGTTTTATTTTTTGAACCTCCCATTTTTTAAGGATTCACAGTTGTCTACACAATGTCTTGGTTATAATCATGATCTTTGTAGCATAATGATAATGATGGTCGCTGATTTAAGTATATGAGATTATTATTTTACGCTATCTGTCCAAGAAATAGGAAGTAATTTCTGCTCATATTTGTAGATAAACCATGTAACTTTTTTGTAAATCCTAAAATTACCCAACGGGAAATACTGCTATTTCCTGTTTTCCTGTTTTATGTACATGGAGTAAAATTCGCGTCTGACTACAATTAAGGTCAAAACACACCAACGCGATCCGATTACGCACGCGACGTGGGACGCGACGACAGACGAGACAGTCGCGTGACTGTTCACACTCCAACGCGACAACCGACGCGACGTCCAACGCAACATATGAGGCGCGACGGCCGGCGCGACGACCGTTTTAAAAATGATCATGTTGCCTATCGCGCTCGCGTACGTCGTCGCGCTGGTATGTTGTGCCAATGAGGAAATAGTGTGTTTGGAAAACCGACGCGACGGCACGGCGTGGGACGTCGCGCGGGCAATCACGTTGGTGTATTTTACATTTAAGGTGGAATGACTCAGTTTGTGGTACGCTATGTGTGATTTGGTCAAGTTCAATGGTAATGCTTTCATTCAAGTTTGTCTTGGTTCAGGACTTGATTTATTATCACTATGAAAGTATATAGGCTAACTCAAAACTATCATCTGATCTTTCTTTCGTGAATTACACTTTAATTGCAATGGGTCGCATTAATAGGGGCCTACTGAATCAACGCTAAACTAGATAATCATCAGATCATTTGATTTGTTACTGGTATTAAATAATCACTTATCCAAGAATTTGATTTCGGCAAATGCATGGCGAATGATTCGAGAATGCATTGCGAATTTAGGCAGTCACCGAAAGTTTCGGCGAATGTAAGGCGTGTGTTCGCTGAAAAAAATGCCGACTAATTGGCAAGCATTCGCCTAAAAATCTTTTTGTTGGATTAATCGCCAAGCAGTCGCCGAAAACATTTTGTCATTTGGCACTATTTGCCAAAGATTCGCCGATATACTGATCCAGTTTGTATAGTTCGCCGAGCATTCGGTGAAAGACTTAGACATTTTGAAGTGTTCACCGAGCATTCCCCAAAGGTTATCGCCTAGCATTCGCCGAAAAGGGTTAAACTGATTGGATTATATTTAACTACTCAGATATGACCAATGAATCCTGGGATGCCTTCTCAGATTCAGCAGCCATCTTGAAAAGTATCATTTTTTGAATGAAAACGGTGTAGCTTCAAATTTTCAGCTTAATTATGCAAATTTAAAATGTAAGATGGGGCCAGCCATGACAAATAGGTTGATTTATACATGGAGATCATATTTGACTTTTCAAAACATGAACAACTGCATGTGCTTAATGACAAGTAATTTTTTTTTATATACAAGCAAATCAGCTGGTTGACTGTTCTGGAAATTATGATATTAATTCAAAAGGTTACAGTAAGCTATAATATGGGCTAATAATTTCCGGCATGATTACCAGGTTGAAATGGCCATCATACGCAGAAACAAGAAGTGCCCGAACTAAATTTTAGTAGTTATATTAACAAATTGTTCGAAATAGATGCAGGCCTGGCCCAATTTGTGTGTATGCATGTTTTACGTGTAATGGTAGGTCTATATACAGCTAGGTGAATACAGGGCATTGGAAATTTTCGACGAAAGCCCTGAGAACATTCACCATACAATCGCCGAGTTAGCCGCCATACATTTGCCGAATCTTCGCTATACAGGCCTATATATCCATGCACTTATTTTTGAACACTAAGTGCATCATCAAATATAAGTGCATGCACGTTAATCATGTTGACCCTTTCGAACCTGAATTTACCATTGTCATCTTCATCCACTACAAGCCGCGAATTCGACTTGCAGTGGATGAAGATGACTTGAAGTGGGTGACAAATGAAAAGAAAAAAAACTATTGTTATTATTAACCAGCTCCATAAAATAATCGACCCCTAGTTTTAGGAAATTAAGTCATTTTTCAGAGATGCAAAAAGATGCTTTAATCCATCGTGAGTGTTTAAATGGTTAATGGCGGTACGGTACATCAAAACACTGGTCAGCAGAAGTAACTACTGTTTCGTGCACAGGTCAGGAGTGATCTCGTGATAGCGTCTCTTTATCACGTGAAACAACTGGACGAAATGAGAAATAACTAAGAGAAAGCATCCCTACCCATTTGGTGATTTGCAGGCAGACTCACAATACCGGAAATTAAACATACGTTTGAATATGGATAACACATCTCGTGCAGAATGATTGGCGGGTATAATATAATACAAAATGTCTCAAATTTGTATTTTGGTGGATAATGCATATGGAAGCCACCCACATATGGCTCACTCATATACTAGTAGGCTCTCGTCGCTCGGTGAGTGAGGTCTTGCTTTCGCATTTGAGCCAATGAAAAAAATACAATGTTATGACGGTTTAGTATTGAACTCGATTAAACTCTCATTGGTGAGGTGGCGAGGTATAACTACTTGAGCCATGGTAAACCGGAAAATTATAAACAAAATAACCCATCAAAATGTATGTTTTGAACAAAATGATGTTTGCCATCGCGCAATTGTTGTCTGCATAAAGTAATACAACTCTTCTCCAACGATTAGTCAGTTGATTTAGCACTTGTTCAACCTATAAATATGGGTTTTTATGCCACCTTTGTGCACATAATTATAGGCTAAAATAGGCCATGAGAACCTCCTGGGATGGTGAGATGAATGAGATGACACTGCCCTCCAGACACATAATTCGAAATTGGAGCCCTGTCGATCTGAGACCGAGCACACTACATTTCGGTCACGGAGGCTCTTCACAATATTGAATCTTTACGAGTGAGCGGGGTGGAAACATTTTCTCACATTGCCGGATTGACAACTTGATCCCGGTTATGCTGAGCGCTTCCGATTTTGGACCAGCCTCCTTCTCAGGGCTACACTAGCACTGCAGCTTCCACTAGCTGACGTCATCTAGTGGAAGGATAGTGGATCTGATGAATGAGAATGACTTTAGACAGACTTCGATCAAACGTCGTACATACTTCGGACAGACCTCGGATTTTGGACCTCGGACAGATTTCAGATTTTGGACTCTGCACTTCGGTTTTGCACGTCAGACTTCTGACAGATTTCGGCTTGAGACTTCTGATTTGGACTTCGGGCAGACTTCAGATTTAGGACTTTGGACAGATTTTGGACATTAGACTTCGGACTACAGACTTCGGACAGACTCCAGACTGCAGATTTTGGATTTTTAATAGACTTCCGATTTCAGACACCAGATTTTTTTATTCAGACGTCGGACTTCAGACAGACTTCGGACAGTATTCAGACTTCGGACTTTGAACTTCGGTATTTGTTTGTCAATTGGAAGCATATTCATAGGGCCCAGGGTACATCGGCTTGACTCTCTGTTGGTTTATTGTTGTATCACTGTCTGCGACGCTGGCCCAGCATTAAAACCACACTCGGTCAACGTTTCCTTTTTTGATGGAATTACAACTGTTATTCGATTTGTGAAATATAACATTTGAGAGTTTCTACTGTCCATATCAAACACCCAAATGTTAGATCAATGCTGGGCCACTGTCTGCGACGCTTGCCCGGCATTGACACATCACTGGATAAATGTATTTATTACTAGTAGTAAATGGTGCATGGGTGCATGTATATTGAGTCGCCTGCTACACAGAACCCTTATTGAGTCCATTCAAGCAATGAATGGGTCATCACCCGACATGTAAATCATTGAACTAACGTTGACCTCAATACTGATCCAGAAAATCCTGGATAAATCGGAAGGACATGACGGATGACATAGAAAATGTATAAGCAGAGTACCTCAATATCTAAGGATCTGTGTGCTAAAATTTGAAATCAAGAAGTTGAAAACTCAATGTAAAATAACATTCTGAAAACGGCCATATAATAATAACAAGTTTGAAGAATTCTTGAAAACTCAATGAGCAGTGCAATCTTAATTAAATTACATCGAATTAAATTTAAATTAATGGTATGTATTATTTTTGTTGTGTGGCGTGGGATGACTGAAATACCCATTTGGGAGTGTTCCACACCACTTTGGCCCGAGTACATGGTAGAGCCTCGCACATTCGTACTGTTCCTAGCTGATGTCCGTCCAGTCTGCTTTGCTGCCGTATCTTTCCTATTATTATCGGAGCCCCCGTATTGTTACCGACGTCTTCCTGTATCCGTTCCCAGGATGTGCTGTGCTGCCACTGGGGCTTCCATGTCACCTCCTTATTGACACCGTACTTATCCTTGTCCATTACATAAACTAACCGGTGTTATTTCTTAAAATTAAACAAGAATAACGCCTTCGCTATGCACTGTGTTCTACATTACTGGTTAAATTACTGGCTTACAAAATAAAAGAACACGATTCGGCATTATGCCTTCTATCTATACCACCTTCAGTAAGCTATGTTTTTCGTGGATAACCTATTACCGACAGTGTGCATTGCCCGAACAGACAAAGAGTGTGCTCAGGCAGTTTAAGTCTAGTGTGTGCAGAGATAGTCGCGGATGTACAAATACAGTTTGAGCTGGTTGAGAGTGTATATAGATAGTTATGTTGCTCAAACATTGAGTTTGTGTCAGTTCTTTCTCGTTTTTATTTTTCTATGTCGGAGTGTTATTTCTCCCTGTTTTTTTCATGCAATTGTGTCGAGGGTACTATTTCTCTCTGACTTTTTAACCAATCTACTTTAAACCTTGGTACTATGATCCTTAGGCATTGAGGTTTGTTGCCATACTTAAAAAAAAATTCCCAGCTGTTCTTCCGGATTTATTCAGGATTTTCTAGATCACTGTGTGTGGATGGATGTCGGTTCAATGATTTATACAACAAGGCAGTGATACAGCATTAAACCAACGTAGAGTCAAGTCAATGTGTTTACTGGGCACACTGAATGTGCTTCTATTAAAAAAAAATATATATGTCTATTCAAGTATGCAAGAGTGCGCAAGTGCACAAGTGCGCACGTACACGAAACGTCGATCAAATGTTGTTTTAATATTGCATAACAGACAGTGATACAACTTTCAGCCAACAGAAAGACAAGTCAATGTGTTTACTAGGCCTATACATACATATATACATACATATATAAGTACAAAAGCTCAGTGGAGACTTCTGATATCTGAAATTTAAAATCTGAAGTCTTAATTCTGAAGTCTTAAAATTCCAATGCAAAATGACCACCGAAAAAACCCATAAGCAAGATTTTAATCAATCTGTCATAATAAAAACCTTACAAAACTTAAAAAAAACTCATAAAACATAATTGTTATTTGAAAAGTAACAAATCCCCTCTAGAATATAATAGTCATGGCTTTTCATAAACATTCTCAGATGATTGAGGGTGTACGCCCACATAGGCAGTCTTATATGGTCGATGGTTTACAGGTGGTCGCAGGTGGTCGAGTGTGTACATTGTAAGGTGCTGTTTTTTATAGACATTCCAGTCCTGCCCAGTCTTAGCATGTTTTCATATATAACAACAACATAAAAAACAACTTACATTTAGCTCTCTGTTGATTTTAAAAGATTATTGTGCCAAATAAATGTTCTTTTCTATGTGCCTTTGAATGTTATTTTATGTATTTGTTGAAACATTTTTTTGTTTGATCTGCATAAATTCCGGGCATAAATGATTATATTTTTATGTTTAACTGTTGCAGGTTGGTGTCACTACGTCAAGATTTATCGGCTGACTAAGCATGGCTCAAATGGTGCCTCACAAACAAGTTTTGATGTTTTGAATGAAGATGATTTAAGGACCGCATTATCTGGTTTCTCATTTAAGCATGAATTTCAACAACACTACACTCCTGACAGAGACATTGGGGACACCTGGTGAATCATATCAGCACTCGTGTACCCTGGTGACTGGTTTCGCTATAAACAGTGTTCTGGCTGGCAGTATCTGTGTTCTGGGGCTGGTGGGTAACTCTGTCAGCTTCCTGGTACTGAATAAGGACAGGGAGACACCAGTGGCCTCTTTTCTTCTCCAGTCCCTGGCTCTTAGTGACAATACCTTCCTACTTCTCTGGCTGCTCCACTTCTCACTCACAGACTGGTTTAACTATTTTCGCTTGGCACAGATGCGATGCGCTGGATGGCTTTACGTCAGACTGTACACATACCCTCTGCTCTTTGTTGGACAGACATGTACCATTTGGTTAACTGTACTGATCGCCATCAGCCGTTATATAGCTATATGTAAACCTTACAAAGCGGCTCAGTTTACTAATCTTCGTGTGATACGTAAGGGAGTAGCGTTAGTGGTTGGTTTTTCTTTTTTATATAATGTACCCCGGTTCTTCGAGGCCAAATTGGCAGTGAGCGAAGATGATGATCGTGGAAATTACCGCTTTACACGTACTCCACTAGGGGACAGCCAGATATATAACATGATCTACTTTGACATTCTTTATTACATCTTCTGTTTTGTGCTGCCTTTGTTAGTGCTAGCGGTGCTGAATACCAAGCTGACTGTTGCGTACCGCGTGTACCAGAGGAGACGCCGTGCAATGAGGATGCGTACAGACGGCATGGACCATAACCTGACACTGGTGATGATCATAGTGGTGCTAGTGTTCATGCTCTGTAACCTGCCAGCCAGGGTTGTACAGATCGTCTGGAAGTACAGACCTCAACTCTGCCCTACATTCGCCTACTTCTTGATGGAGCTGAGCAATGTCCTGGAGGTGCTCAACTCCTCCACCAACTTTATCATCTACTGTGTGTTCAGGCGCCAGTTCAGAGAGATTCTACATGCACGGTTTTGTCTGGATGCAGTGAGAAGAGAAATGTTTGAGCGTCCTCTGACAAGTACACACGTCACCGCCCTGGATAATGAATGTGAAGTGTAAGAAACTTAACCATTTCCTGACAGGCTGCTGGCCCTCCAGTTGGAGTAAGTCTATCCATGAACGTTCTATACATGCTATAACTCCCTGGTCTATCTGACCGAATAGGAGACAGATATGCGTGAGCACCATCTAGTGAATCGCGTGGAATCACTGCACTCATGACAGTTGCATGTAATTGTTGAAGATCCTGGTCTCGACCAATTACATGCCGAATATCTGATACCAATGTGTGTATCTGAGATATAAATACATTGAGCGGAGTATTCTAAAAAATAATAATAACATGTTAACAGTAGGCTATTTCAAGCTACTGGAGCTATTGAGACAACTGCTGTATTAATATTATTTATGACAAGTTGATGACATATTAAATGAACGTTGTGTGGTAGCTGCTAAAATAAACGGTGTGTTGAGAAAAGACGCGCACTTAAAAGCTCTCACTATGTCAACCCTTGGGTGCCAATTTCCAGTTTAATCATTTTAATATTTTATATTAGGATTAAAAACGTTTTTTTTCAGTGAATACAATCGTGAAGTATTACAAAGTATCCAATTAAACGACCTGTGTATGTTCTTGCATCCTTTAAGTTGTGGGTGGCGGTAGTGAGACACAACTTAAATTTCGCGAAACAGTAATTTATTCAAGTTGGTGCAGAAATGGTCTAATTCTCTTCTTATCTATACATCTAGAATTATTTTTTATAACACATTGACACGGATTATCACTGACTGCTAACGATGTGATGTACTTACAAAAGAGAGGTGATATTGATTAAAGCGTCGTACAATAAAAAAACATCCCAGGCGTCCCGCGCGACGTCCCGCGCGACGTCGCCACGGTTTTTCAAACGCACTATTTCATCATTGGCACAACATACCAGCGCATCGGTCGTCGCGCCGGCCGTCCTCATAATGTTGCATAGGACGTCGCGTCGGTCGTCGCGTTGGTGTGTGGACAATCACGCGATTGTCGCGTCTGTCGTCGCGTCCCATGTTGCGGGTCTAATCGCGCTCGCGTTGCTCTTTAACCGCCAAATTATTCAATTTGAATTTTCACCCACTTAAAGTTGTGTCTCGCTGACGCGATCCACAACTTCAAGTGAGTGAAAATTATTCAGATTTGAAAAAATGGAGGTCAACTGTTTTAAAATATTTCTGTTTGATGTCATATTTTATCTTTAACATGTTTAAAAGGTGGTACTTAATGTGCTAATAAAAAATGAACACCCGAATATATGCGACACCGGCGGTTAAAGGATTAATGTCAACTGCGAGAACCTGTATTTGATTTGTCAGTACAATGTGGAAAAACTACACCCGATGACATTCAACATGCTGAAAGCGCTAAATAAAGGGAACAACGACAATCATTAGGCCTACTGACTCAATTTTCTGGAATAAGTGAAACATTGTGGAAATACGTTGTAAGCATCCCGATGATGTAATTAACCCTTTAAGCCCTCACGATGCATTACAGCATCATTTTACATCCCTGAAAACAGACTTAATTTTCCAACAACTAAGGGTTTTAGAATGAATATTTCAATGAAACTGGTTTACCAATACATGGTAATGTTCCATAATTTTTAAACCACATCAAATCGTCTTCATCCACTACAAGTCGAGAATTGCGACAGCAATTTGCGGCTTGTAGTTGATGAAGATGACAATGGTGAATTCAGTCCTGAAAGGGAGTAATAAGATTTTAAGACTTTTTAAGGTTCAGATCACTTTAATTTGATTCACCAGAATCATGTATTTATTTAATGATATATACAGATATACGGAATCGTTCTGTTTGTTTCGCATCTGTTTTTCATTTCATGCTTGGTACTGATACTGTGGCGATGTCTAGAGTGAGGATGATTTAGTGTTTACACGTTTAAAAACTGTTTGTCTCCATGTGTATGCCACATTACAATACAAAAAAGACAGCACTATAGCCTACTAGATTCGTGTATTCTATTATAGTGATGATTTCTGTCAATTTACTTTTTGTGAACTGTTCCTCTATTTGTGTTTATGATATTATAATGGTCGATGTGTGTTACAACACACAGTCAACACTGATTACAAATCATGTGCGATTGTGCGCGTGATCAGATCACCAGATCTGAATACATGAGGATGGTGGGATGAATGAGATGACACTACCCTCTAGACACAGGATTCGAAATTCGGACCCTGGCGGTCTAAGGCCGAGCACGCTAGATCTCGGTCACGGTGGCTGCCCGCAATACTGAAACTTTACGAGTGAGCGGGGAATAAACTTTTGTTTCTTTGAATGCAGGAGTGAGGAACGAACCCCGCGATCTCCGACTTTCCAGGCAGGCAGCTCTACCCAATACACTGTTCTACCTATAATTTGTTATATAAGGTCCGACATGACGGCTGCACACATTCTCATAAACACTACTAAATTCACATGTTTTCATCTATTCGCAATTTCTGATCAATACACTCTGTCGGTGTAATAATTATCGTATGTATTCAAATCATGAATTTTATCAGACGCCTATGATGATTATAGTTCGCAAACGGCAGTCGAACATCTATTATTAACACAAGAGGTCAACGCACTGTGGCTGCTCATTTTCATAACACCATGCATATTCAAAGTGAAAAAGACGTTCAATTTATGTTGTTTATTATTGTCTGCCAACATCGGCGACGTTGGCCAACATAATGAGCAAACGTTCAATTTATCAATAACAGAATTATGTCTTCACACCCAGACAGCTCAACAAACGCGAAAAGTTGCCCGATGGTGGTGTTATGTTGGGCCAGCGTCGTAGACGGTGGCCCAACATAAAACCAGCATCGATGCAACGTCTCGTGTTTGCCGCGCTAGCAGTCTGAGGACAGGTAAGGTGATACTTGACGTGTACTATGGTGGTACTTTGTGTACTGTAACTGTGTGAAGTGAATGGACTCCGATCCTTGATTTAATTGTACAGAAAGATAAATATATTATTGAAAAAAATATTAGCGTATGTATAATGTTGTATTGTATCAGGTGCCCATCTGTAAGATAAGTATTCGAAACGTCATTATTGTTTGTTTGTTTGTTTAATAAACGTGTTCAGATTATTTTTGTTCTGGGGAGTGGTGTCTTTTTCAAGTTGTCTGATATATCAGCTGTCACCCCGTACACGTGCTGAAGAATTTAAGAAAAGTGTATATTATTTAACAATAGTCATTCATTATATTTTACAACATTTCCTATGCACGTCACCAGCAAGGTCGGTCAGTATTTAAAATGTATTATCTTTAACTCGTGTGTACGCACATTATACTCTTGGGGCGGTTGCTTGCTAATACCTCGATCAATTAAATCTTCATTTCATAATTTTTTAAGCGTACGGCGTCACTTAGTTTCATTATACCTTCGTACAATGTTCGCAAAGTTACCCTTTAATTTGTAACATCGCCTTACAGTCGCCTCACAACCACCGTGCCTACTTGAGACGTTGGGACGATCGTCGTATGAATGCTTACATCCGTAAGGCGCTCATACAAGCGGTTGAAGAAGCCCGTAATAACTTGATGAATCATCACGGCATGCTCCCGATCGGGGACGGCTCTCTAGTCCTACGGGCCATTGGTCCTACGGGCCATTGGTCCTACTGCTTGTGACATAACCTTAATTTGATCTCGTAAATCAGCTTTTGAAACAACTCTAATTTCACCTGGCCCCCTAATATATTTAGTGGATTTGGTGTCAATTACATATTATACATTATTTTGTAAAGACGAAATTCTACCATAATCAAGCAAACACCAACATTGAGAAAAATGTACCTTTTCTTCATGAACATATCAGATATTGTTCAATATATATATATTTACAGGACATAGATCCTACATATGTGATGCGATAAAGGTAGAAATAATTTGTGCAATTCGCGGTGACTCGCAACTAAAAATCAACGTCTTACATGACATATTACCTCGCACTTTTTCAAAATAAAACGTCATTGTTAATAGCCATGGTAGCAATTTGGAAAAATAAACTAAAATGTTTTACTTATTGAGAACAGATAAATAATAAATAGGGCCTAGCCACAATGTGACTAAACGAGGTTGTTGTGAACGACGTAATGTTGTGTCTGTTTTATTACTAGTAATGTGTATTTTTTTAATTTGCTATACATGTGTGTAACACGAAAAACAACTATTTTTTATTAACATTGTAAAAAGCTGAATGGCTTACCCAATAAATAATTATGTAACCCTTTTTAAAGTTATTTATGTTAGCAGAGTTAGGTGTCATCTAGTGTTGTGAGTAAACCAACACTGATAAATCGTTGTGTCTCTAGATAGCCTGCTGCTCGCAATATGTTCGCTTCTTTGGAGGCATTTGGCCATCATCACGCCCCCGTCACGTTTGCTGGATTGTTGAGTTTCGACGCTGGGCCAGCATTAAGCCAACATATTGGTTCAATTTCTCGAATTATGACATTTTGCTTCCAGCTTTTCGATATACATAACACTAATTAGTCATACCAGCACAATATTCTGAGCCAGCGTTGTTTTGATGTTGGACAGGCATCGCAGACGGCGGATTGGCATTAAAACAGCATTAGGTCAACCCCTTAGTTATGATTGCTGGGTATTCTAATTTATCACAACAATGATATCACTTCACGCCAACTCCTCAAGACAAACCATTCTTTACCAAAAATAATGTGATAACCACTGAGGGGAAACTTGGGTGTCTTAATAGCGATTACATGTCGCTATGGGGCTGTCACACTACAGCGTATGGGGCAGCTGCGTATACCGACGTGTAAAAAAATGCCTAACACGTCGGTATAGGTCTACGTTGGAGTACGTTTTAACTTACTCGTAACGTGTGTGTAACGTGTAGTAGCATGCTCCAACGTATGACATAGACCTAGCGTTTGTATAGCGTCAGTGTTGTGTATCAGTAACCATGGTAACGTATACTAGACGTAATTCTATTGTATGATAAAAAAATCAATTCTGCGTGTATAGTAGAAGTTGTGATTGATCGTCATTTTAGAAACATTAGATTTAATCTGGTGTTTGCTAAAACAGTTCCTTGAGACAATGTTGGATCAACCTTCCTTTGCTATTTTAATGCATTCATTGGCTTAATTCCCCGGTGAGATGAAGTTCATCAAGTGATGAACGTTGACCACATGAACATTCAAGAACATTCATCAATGATTCATCAAACCAGTTCATGAACTGTGTTCATGAATGTTTATTGACTATCTGGTTCATGAATTTTTTGAGTTTATGGCCGTTCATGAACTAGCCCTGGTTAATGAATTAATTGAGTTCATGACCGTTTATGAACAACCCATGAACAGAATAAGTTCATGAAGGTCTCATTTGTTGTTCAAGAATATGCATGAACCGTTCATGAACACGTTGATGAACGTTGATGAACGTTCATAGTTTTTTGCTGACGAACATTCATGAACTATTCATAAATGTTCATGAATAGTTCATGATCATCTCACCGGGGATGGGATAGTGCCTTAGATTGTGGCTGATATTATGTTTAATAGAATAAACACAATGGTTTATTGTCTTTTCGCAAGGAAATATACTCTGATTTTATTTATGTGGTATTAGTGATAGCATAAAATATATGACGTATAGAAAAATAATTTTAAAGCTTTTAGATGATTGTCCAGTAGATATGCCAGGAATTGTTTAATTTGCAAATATTATTTTATTTTGGGTGTTTCTACAATTTGACCTTGAGTTTTAGCTTGAGATAACTATGAAATAACCCTTATAATGAAGTACATTGAAGTTTCAATAATTTGCGCATAAGGATGATATAATGAATAATTGACTAGATCATTATACATTCTGGCTTCTGGGGGTTGTTTTTCAAGAGTGGGGATAGGTGAAAGAACATAATGCTTGTCAATTGTTTACGACGTCGGTTCAACATCAACCCAACATTGATTCAACTGACTGGACAAATCATTCTCTGTCGTAGGACCAATGGCCCGTAGGACCAACGACCTGTAACCCTTACGATCACCGTTGGAATAATGGTGCTATTTATGAGCTCGGTATATAGATAGGTCCATGCCAGTCAAAAACTGCTATTTTTTACTGTCAAGGTTTTCTCAGTGGATTCAGCTCGCTGAAACCATACTCATTGAAATAAGCTTCTGGGCCACCCTATAATATTCCTCAAATCCAAGATAACGGCTAGAAATCCGAAATAGCCGCCAAATTATACTGGAATTGTAACTTTTTGGAGCTCGCTTTATTCTAAGAACACCAAAAAACTTATATTTATAGAATTTACTGATAAAGTAAGATGATTCAGTCATTTAGATACACTGACTTAGCAGTGGGTGTCACAGTAGGTCACCCACTGACCATTTTCGTAGCTTTTGCTAATAATAAACACCAGGGGTCTCTGTCGTCTGTTACATCACCGCCTGCCAGTTAGCAGCCAGCAATTCATAAAATCGCACGGGCGGTGAGGTAGGTCTTGATTGGTCAGTTGTGTTGAGACGCACATTTGTCAAAACATGGGAATATGTACATACACGCAGTGCGCGACATACAGAGCCTGTAAAAAAGTGACGTTTTGACATTAAATACCCTTAGTCTTCATTTTTTTTTACATTTTGACCTCAGAATTTACTTTTTGATCTTGAAGAAGTCCTTGTATCACCAAAATAATACCATAAATGGATTATCCATTAAAAGTCGCCTCCAGACGAGGTATTACATAATAATGTTTTTTTTATATTTGTATTTGTTAAAAATATTATTTTCAGGAATTTGACCTTAAAATGAACCTTTTGACATTAAAGGTCACCTTGAAACACAAACATGATACCATGAAAGGATTTACCAGTCAAAATTCCATAAAAATGAGGTATTACACAATTTCTTAGCTTTATTTGGTCAAAATCATATTTTTGCTTATTTTACCTTTAAATTGACCTTCTGACATTGAAGATGACCTTTAATCACAAAAATAATATAACAAATGGATTTTCCAATCAAAATTACACGAAAAAGAGGTATCACACTTGTACCTACCTTTATTTGTCGAAAAATCATGTTTTTTCTTGGCCATGATCTTAAATTTTGATATACCCTCCACCAGAGAATTTAAAAAACCTTGTGTCATTTTTTTCTGGGGGGGGGGGAGGCGAGCTGGTATATCGACCCGTCTATATATAATAGCTGTGTTAGCATATTGGAGGCCATCTTGGACGCCATCTTGAATAATGTAAGAGGCTCCAGCGGGAATCACGGGGAGTTTTAGTATGTTGTTTCTAATGGTATTGGGGAGGTTTCCTGAAAAAATCAGCTTTGGCATATTTTTTTCTCCTTCAGCATTATTACAGGTCTAATACTATTCGCCTAATAGTAGTAGTAGTAGTAGTAGTCGTTTATTAACTTCGAAAAGTGGGAGATTGTCAAAAGACTCTCAGGAGTCGCTTTCATGACAACCACCCATAAAACAAATTACAACATACAGTATTACAATACAAGACGACATACATGATATACAAATATATAGGATGATAGATGCGGAATGATGAGGACGCGGACAGTGCTAGGCAAATGGTGATGGTCTCATGCATGATTGTACAAATGAGAACAAATGAAAGGACAACAGCGGTGAAGATTGCATATATATAACGTGTTAGAAAATTTACTTTGTGGACAAACATAGCAATTAAGAATAGTGCATAGATAGGAGTACTTATTCAAAAGATATATTTTAACATAATTAATAAAACCAGCAAGGCTATGGGTATAGATTTTATCAATGATATCCATATTTGTGTTATTAAAAATATGTGGTACAGAAAAACGAATGCATTTTTCTGCATATTCATGGGATACTTTTCAAGTGTGGAATCTATTTTTATTCCTTGTATCATGTCTGTGTGTGTCTCTACATTTTACTAAGTTCATGTTTTAAAAATAGTCCGGTAACTTGTTGCTGATTAGTTTAAAGCAGAATTTTAGTTGATTTAATGTAAATAAATTGTCAACTGTTAATTTATTTAAACGTTTGAAAAGCGGTTCACTGTGTGATAAATATTTGCTAAGCGTAGTTATTCTAATGGCTTTTTTTGTAGAATACCAATTCGTTTGTGATTGTAGCCCCACAATAGAAAACCATAATCTAAGCGCGACAGAATTAGTGAGTTATATATCATTTCGAGTATGTTGGGCGGACAATGGTGTTTTAATTTGTTTAATATGCCAATTGTTGAAGAAATTTTGGATGCAATCATATTTGTATGGGAGTTCCATGTCAAATATTTATGTATAATGCTGCCTAGAACGTTAAATTCATCTACGCAATCAATATTTACATTATCAATAAAGAGAGTAGGGTAAATGAGTTTTTTTGTGGCATGTGGAATACCATGAATTATGATTTCTTTATGTTAAGTGATAGTTTGTTCAATTTAGGCCATTTACTGATATATTCTAATTCTTTGTTTATGTGAGAGGAAGTACAGCTTGACATATAAAAGGATGTTATTAATGTGGTATCATTTGCATAAATAATTAATTTGAACAGATTGCTGGCGAGAGGCAAATCATTTATATATATAATGAACAAAAGTGGACCTAGGATCGAACCTTGTGGTACACCTGTGGATATGTGTGCTGTTGTTGAAACGGTGTCATTGAATTTGACAACTTGTCTGCCATTATCCAAATAACTTTGAAAAAAGTCTAATTGGTTGGAGAGTATACCGTAGTGACTTAATTCAGTGAGAAGTATTTCGTGATTTAATGTATAGAACGCCTTGGATAAATCTGGAAATAAAGCTAATGGTAAATCTCCTTTGTCAAGTTTTTGTGTAATTCTATCGACCAGCTCTATAGTTGCCAATTCTGTGGAGTGGTCAGCTCGAAATCCATATTGACTGTGAAAAAGTAATTATTGAAATAAAAAAGGCACTGAGCTGATTGAAAACATTTTTTTTCGATTTTTTTTTTAAATTGATGGTAGTAATGATATAGGCCTGTAATTATCGATACAAGTTGGATCTCCATTTTTGTGCAGAGGTATGGCCTTGGTAATTTTAATTTATTTGGAAATATGCCTTGGTGTAAGGATTACTATTGATTACTATGGTTAGAGCATCTAATATTTCATATTTAATACTTTTTAGAAGTTTAGTAGAAATCCCATCTAAACCACGACTGCTCTTAGCTGGAAAATCATTAATAATCTTTAAAACTGTCGGTTTATCTACCTTTGAAAACGATAATACTTCACTGGTTTTATTTTTTAAAAATGATTTGTAACTGCAATTCGAATCGGTACTAATCTCTGAAGCAAGTTTGGGTCCTATATTAGTAAAAAAATGATTAAATCTAGTAGCAATTGCTAGTTTATCATTTATCTCTCGTCCTTCGATTTTGAAGTCATCTGGGAAAGTGTTTTTGTTTTGTTTAATGCTTCTTTTACTGTAGCCACGTTTCCTTCATACTTAATCTATTTCTATCGAAACAAATTTGGTAATAGTTTTTTTTTGCAATATAAATCCTAGTTTTTAAGATTTTATTGTATGTATCCAAATTCACTATATTCATCGAATGGGCTTGTGTGTTGATAGGTGATGTTTTTAGTTTTTTTTATAGTTTGTCTCGAAATTTGATAGATTTTATAATGCCTGTAGTTTATCGACTTGATTTTTTATGTTTATGTTTGTTATATTTTACTTTTTACTTGCTAAGTTTTTCTCTTTTAATTGCTCAATTTCATTATGAATTATGTTGTAATTTGCGTCTGGGTCAGCGTTTGGATGTTGATCAAGTGATTCATCTACGTTTGAATCCATAATTTATTTTAGAAAATTATCTAGGGATTCGTCACTCGGCTTAATTACAAATAAAACACTTGTGTTTTGTCGCGAAACTCCCGAGTTTAAACAGATAAAATATGGTAAATGGTCAGAGATATCACTCAAAAGAATATCAAAGCTGTGGTCATAAAATCTGCTAGTAAATTTACATAAAAAGTTATCTATAAGGATGTCGCTTTTTTTAGAAAGTCTCGTTGGTAGAGTTATACGAGGATAAAGCCCGTGGTAATAACATTACATCTTCGGATTAAGGCAATAATTTGCACACATGTCGATAAGGATCAATCAATATTATTTTTTTATTTGAATGTTTTGGGTCATACTCTAACATCCAATGTCACTGAAATTCTAAATGCTTGACATTTAAATAAAACATGATAATCTAAGCCAAGAGATGGCATGAATCTGTAATTATAAAGACACCTACTTTGTTCTTAAGCTGGACGATTATAATATGTAGTCCATACGTTTTTGTTTTTGCGGTAGAGAGAATCCTTATTTGCAAATCTAAAGAGATTTTAACCAACTATATATATGAACCAAATAAGGGGTGACAATTCTCAAGTGAAAAAAAGTGACCACCTCAGATTGCAGGCCTACTTACGTAATGTCTAGCATGCTCTGTCGAAAATTATAACAATTTGATGTTTCACCTTGGCGAAGTGGCGGTCATCGTGAAAAAGGGCGGCCTTTTGGAATTTTATGTTTTGCTAACGTGCCATTTTGAAAGATTACCTCCACATGGATATTTACATCAAATTTGGTGCTTGTTTATCAATTTGAAAGATTGTGTCCCTTAGCCGCTCGATTGATGGCAACTTACATAATCATTATGGCTCGAAATGGTAAATTTCTATAACTGGTGACCATTTTGAATCTTAGCAGCTATTTTAATTTTTTTATAAAAACATCCATGTGAGAATTTAATCTCCATATACCCAAGGTTTTGTTTCCAATTCTCTTGTTTTAATAAAAAATCCAAGATGGCTGCGATATTTTAAATATTGCCGCCCCACTAAATGGCATACCTGGAAATGAGTAGCTCAAGCCAAGTTACCGTTTCATGCTATCTTTTGGTGTAAGTTATGTTTTATATAAATGTGGTGTATGTTTTATATAAATGCCAGATATTTTGAATTTTAGCGGCCATATTGGATTTTAGAGGGGGAATGAAAAATATTCACATCACAGATTGATTCTTATTTATTTATGTACATATATACATATACATGCAAAATTAGCACATGTGCAACATTGCACATGTGCCAATTTTGTTTCTTTAATCCTAAAATGTAGTATTGTTATGCCCAGTAGGACCTATAAGAGGATTTGAATGTTATTGATTGCCATTTCATATTTGACTCCTGTGTGTAATTTTGCATAAAATATATTTAAAATGATGTATACTTTACATTGTGTGTCTTTAATCGATATATGGATGGACATTTATCAGTGTTACTGACCAGAACTCTAGATGACATTGAAACATGAAACCAAATCCAATGAAACCAGTGTAGTGCTGCAGCAGACCCACCATAAAGATGTTATTTAATGATCAACCTTCCATGAGAAAACAACATTAGTTATCATATACCGTTGGAAAGCTTAAAATCTCAAGATTATGGGGGATAACAAGAACGAAATTTTGGACAACTCCGGCAAATTTACTCTTTGTGAACCAACATCACATATTTAGTTCATATTTATTTTATGTTATGGTCATCGATATATACTTGAAATAATATGCAGCAAACCATCCATCAGCACCAAAGACATATATTTAAGCGATCATCACTTAAAAAAAATATATATATAAATTTATTAATTCAAGCACCCTTCCACTGCAAAAGAACACGCAGAAGTAAATTATTGTCTTTAAAATTTGAAAATGGTTTCTTCATATATATCAATCGATAATATGCAGTAAATAATTATTAATTACCATAAAGTAATGTTCTGCATCTCTTTGACAACATTTGTTTATGAACATACGCTCATAGACAGACAAGTTGATACCCAAAGTAGGCC
>OZ024907.1:28275247-28288592 GCA_964017125.1 Flabesymbios commensalis | reverse complement strand
GTTTCTACATCCCTTTGGCAATATTTGGTTGTGAACATGTGTTCATAGACAGACATTTTGATGCCCAAAGTGGGCCTATTGAAAAACAGGCGGTGGTGTGTGAAAGCAGATATGCTTGAAGCCCTATAGATTTTGCTGAATATGTTGCGAAATACATTACTAAAAAAAACAAAAACATAATATATTTAACATAATAAAACATAATATATTAATATATGTTGCATGTGTGTCGGAAAGTAATAAAATTAAAAAATAAATTGACACACCCTTTGCGCACTAGAAATTGTTATATTTTATTGAGAACAAGTAAACTTCGAATTTAGATATATAGTTGAAATAATTATGCATAACTAAAACTGACCTATGTCTGTTTAAATTTATGGATAGTCTAAGTTACGTCAGACAATGAATCTCTGATGGTCAGAGGGGCAGAAGACGGAATATATATACAATATAAATTAATTAACCATTGTGCTGCTGGACCTATATAATTAACTCTTGTAGATATAATTAACCCTTGTGTTGCTGGTACTGTATATAATTACCTAATGTGCTGTCGTGACCGTATAAAATTAACCCTTGTGCTACTAGGACTGTATATGCCATCTTCCACCACTCTCTATCTAGACTAAATGTAGAAGGAACGCGGAAAGTTCCCTTTGTGCCATCTTACACCACAGTAATCTTTATCTTGTGCAGAAGGAACACGGAAAGTTCCCTTCGTGCCATAATCCACCACTCTAATCTCTATCCAGGAAGAACACGTACAGTTCCTTGTACAGTATACAAAATTCCACCACTATAATATTTATATAGTGTAGGAGGAACACGGAAAGTTCCCTTTAATGTCATCTTCCACCACTCTCTATCTCTATCTAGTGTAAGTTATAAAGGAGGAACATGGAAAGTCCCTTCACTTCATGCCATCTTCACCCACTCTAATCTCTATCTAATGTAGGAGGAACACGGAAAGTTCCCTTTATGCCATATTCCACCACTCTAATCTCTATCTAATATAGGAGGAACACGGACAGTTCCCTTTATATCATCTTGCACCACTCTAATATAGTAGTAGTAGTAGTAGTAGTAGTAGTAGTAGTAGTGGTAGTAGTAGTATTAGTAGTAGTAGTAGTAGTAGTAGTAGTAGTAGTAGTGGTAGTAGTAGTAGTAGTAGTAGTAGTAGTAGTAGTAGTAGTAGTAGCAGTAGTAGTAGTAGTAGTAGGAGTGGTGGTAGTAGTAGTAGTAGTTGTAGTAGTAGTAGTAGTAGTAGTAGTAGTAGTAGTAGTAGTAGTAGTAGTAGTAGTAGTAGTAGTAGTAGTAGTAGTAGTAGTAGTAGTAGTAGTAGTAGTAGTAGTAGTAGTAGTAGTTTTTTAAGGCCTTGGGCCCATAGTACAAAACAATTTCACATGTTATATACATCCATAAATGCATAATAGATTCAAATAAATACAGTACACATATGTGTAGGACATATCAATACATGTTAGTTAAGTTATTTCTCTGTATGTTAAGTTAGTTTCTCTGTATGATCTGATGATATAGAAATGAAGCTAATTTCTTTATTTTATGTTCCTCAGTTTCTGTTAGTATTTCTATAAAACAGCTGTAAGATGTATAATTCGATTTCATTTCTGTATATAATAAGCAGTGCATAACATTAAGAAATGATAATCATCTTCTAAAACAATAATAGTTTTTATGTCGTCCTGCTTCAATTTGTAAGATATGACTGGAACATCTTAACCTGGATAATGCCTGTCTATGTGACTTAATAATTGTAAAATTGAAATACCTCTCTGTTTCAAATTCTCTATTAAATGTTGAATAAGTTGCTAATTTCCTTATATTTCCAAGGTCGGCAAACTACGTATTCTTAAAATGTTCCTGTAGCTTTGTTTTAAATATTTCCATAAATATATCTACATCACCGACACCTTGGCTAATCCACACAAAACTAAAACCATATCTTTCCAAAATCTAATATGAGACGCCCAAGTTATTCTACACCTCTCATTCAGAACTTTCAACATTGAATAACAGACTTTGGGATGTCTGTGATCAGGTATACGTATACTTTTAAGCCAATATTTAATACAACGAGAATATTAATAAAATGCTACAGGGTATTTTCCTATTTCTCCCATTATTGCTTGCTTAGGTGTGCATGTAATATCTTATCTAGTGTAGGAGGGACACGGAAAGTACCCTTTGTCTCATCTTCCACCACTCTAACCTCTATCTATTGTAGGCGGAACATGGAAAATGCCCTTTATGCTCTCTAAGACCACTCTGATATCTATCTAATGTAGAAGTAACATGAAAAGTTCCCTTTATCTAACACGCATGGCTTCATCTATGCCATTTTGCACCACTTTAACCGAGAGTGATGGAAACGAGTGATTGTGAATACAGAATATATTACTTTGGTAGTTTTAATAAATTTCGGGGATGATCATATGATCATGTATAATTAATTTGCGTTTTAAACAGTGGCGTTTTAAACAGTGTCTAATGGACCCCTTGATGTCTATAACCTAATATTGAATGTAACTTTATTCAAATCTACCAAAAATTGACGAGAAGATATGGCAAATAACAGCATTTCTGCCCTTAGCGCGCAAATAAGGCGGTTAAATCATTAGGCCTAAGCTCTTCATAAAAAAACCGTAGTTGAGAAAATGTTAACCCAAGATGTCTTTCATAATCTGCAGATACGGTCTAGTTTACGTGCATTAGCCTCCTGACTATTAGGCCCTAGTAGGCATAATTTGTATTTTTAACAATTTATTTTAATGTGTTTTCGACGAAGAGCACATTTTGGTAAAAGAGTTCAAATTTGTTTTCAGATATTTATATATGCGATATAGAATTGAAAATATCTAAAAAGTAGATCTAATACTAATAGAACGACATGTTTGATGTCGTTTTAAATACAAATGATCGTTTACATTAATTTTGATGTATCTTAACTTATTTATCCTATTGTATGTACCTTGTCTGATCGAAATATCAATAACATCATAGCAAATTAAATACCAACTCTAAATGCTGAAAAAATGTATTATGTACGTAATCAAAAAAATCAAAATACATTTATGTTGGAATTTTGTACACAAAGGGTTAATTTATATTTTTTCATATACTTTATATGTAAGATACCTAATTTCAATGTGCATATTGTAAAGCTACTTGGGATTTTGTATTACTTTTTTGAAAATTAAATATTCTGTAGATTAGGAAATTGTTAAAATATAAACATTTATATTTGTGTGCTTTTGCAGGCAAAGGGTGCCTATATTTAAACTGGTCTTTCTAAAGATCATATTATCATAATAATGATGCTATCCAGTAGATAACATCATGAGTGAGTCGTAAACATAATTCCTATTGTGTCTAATAAATCAGAATCTAATTGAAGAGGCAAATAATGGGCCTAGTATGCTGTGCTGTGGTACACAAAGGGTCATTTTTTTTACTTTTAATTCAATTATTTCTATAGTGAGATTATCTAAAGACATCTACAATAACACTAATGAGGATTCTTACAACATATTTTACCACATGGTTACAATGTAAATACACTTTAACATGTTTAAACTTCAATCATGTTTGTGCTTTTGAAGAGAAATGGTCTTTAAATTTAATTTATAATTTTTTCATCAGCTTCGCATCATATGGGATATTATCCCAACGAGTTAAAAAGCAAATAAGGATGCTGCTAATGAATCTCCTGTTTGTTTTGTAAGGTATGATATCCAAATATATAGGTCACACAATATGTTATACCATGGTGCACAAAGGGTCAAATTGCCACATTTGTCCAAAATTTCACGCTTGTTATCCTCCCCCCCCCCTCCCTAGCCATATTCTTGAGATTTCAAGCTTTCCAACGGTATATGATAAGTGATGTTGTTTTTTCATGGAAGGTTGACTCAAATTTTGGTCACTTTGCTGCTACACTAGTGTACAATAGTCCCAAATGAGGCATTATATTCGATTGTAGTCTTATTATTTTAGAATACAATAATTAACAGTAGTTGCTGGTTTCGTGTTGGATAAGCCTGAAACATGAAATTAACCATTCCAATGTAATCAGTGCAGCCAAGTTAATCAAAAATAAGGTAGTTTCTAGGACTGCCTCTCAAAAGTTAAGAATTCAAGAGTTGGAAGTTGTATCCCCTCGGCGGCTGCCATTTTAAATATTATTTGTTTTACTACAGCACCTGATGACGTAAATGAAATAAAAAGTGAATAAAAGGATTTATTGACTTCCAAAACCTATGGATAGACTACAACATAATAATTATATCACCATCAGAACAGGAGATTTACATATGTAAAACTGGCGGCCATCATGGATCGAAATGTTAATACAGTGCTGTCGTACATGTACATTCTAGATGACTGATTCATCTTACTTTACCATTAAACTCCATGAATAGAAAAAATTGGGTTCTTTGAATAAAGGGAACTTTAACAAGTTACAACTCCATGTAATTTGGCGGCCATTATGAATTTCTGCCCGCCATCTTGGATTTGAGGAATATTTTAGGGTGGCCCAGAAGCTTATATCAAAGAGTGAGCGGTGGACCAGGGTAGTGGTTAGCACCGCTGCCTTTCACGCTAGAGCTCGTTCGTTTCCCGGTCTCGGCGGTTTGAAAGAAACAAAAATGTTTTTTCCCCATCCACTCGTAAAACGCAGTATTGCGGGGAGCCTCCGTGACCGAGAGGTAGCATGCTCGGCCTCAGACCTCCGGGGTTTGAATTTCGAATCCTGTGTCTGGGGAGGGGGGGGGCAGTGTCATCTCACTCATCTCACCATCCTCAGGAGCTATTAGTACAAGACTAGGTTTCAGAGAGCTGAATCCACTGAAAAAACCTTGACAGGAAAAAATGGCAGTTTTTGCCTGACATGGATCTGTCTAATAGCTCTATCCTTCAAAACCTGGTCACGATGACCCGTACGAATACAAGGATTTCGAGAGCATTTCTTGCGGTCGAGTTCGTAGAACACCACAAGAAATAGGCACAATTTTCGCAGTTTTTTTTCTTTGTCACGTTATTTGTCACGTTATTCTTATGGATTTGTTTGTAACACCGCGTTTGTAACACGGCGTTCGTAACACCATAAGAGCTTCGCCACACGACTTCGCACCACCACTTAGAACGGCTTCGATGAATCATCCGGTCCGGTTGTGGTTCCAAACTCTGTTGCTGGGTGGATAGACAACCCTTTTGTTTGTGTGTTGGTGGTAACTACTTTGAATTTGAATGTTAGATCAAGGTCATTTTGATCGAAAAACATGAGACATAAATTTAGCAACAAACCAGAAATTGTGCATTTTTGTGCAACAAAAATATAGAAAAACTGTGGTTTTGGCGGCCATTTTGTGTTTTGCTAATTTGCAGACAGCTTGGTGTTAATATAACTAATAGGCAAAGGGTACCATTCAATCAATAGTATCTATAACCTCTCCCAGCCAGCCGGTTCGACGTTGAGCCATGTTTCAGATTTCAGCCCAGCCTTTTCCAATATTCAAGATGGCGTCCAAGATGGCCGCCAAAATGTTAACACAGCTATTTAGACCTGGTCGATATACCACCCCACCCCCCCCCCCCAAGCAATATGACAAGAGGTTTATAACGGTTTGGTATCCTGCTGGACATACAGTGAATGACAGTCAATCAAAATCTGACTCCTAAAAATGGATGAAAACTCCAAGATGGCCGCCATCGGCCGTGAAAATCGGTAAAGCCATCCTAAATTTCCTAAAAATGTCACAATTAAACAATGATTCTTGTTTTTATTCTTTTTTTATTTTATTTTAAGAGTTGGGGAACTCATCGGATACAATAAAAGATACAATAAAATTTAGGCAGTGTCAAAAGTCTTAAAATGGCAGTGGAGCTAAGGGGGGGGGGGGAGGGAGGCAAAATCCAAGATCATGGCCAAGGTAAAAATGTGATTTTTCGACAAATAAAGGTAGGAACAAATGTAATACCTCTTTTCCGTCTAATTTTGATTGGAAAATCCATTTCTTAGATTATTTTCAGCATCCTAGATCATCTTCAATGTCAAAAGGTCAATCTCAGGGTCAAATAATCGAAAATATTATTTTTACCAAATAAAGTTAAGACATTGTGTAATACCTCATTTTCATGGTATTTTGACTGGTAAATCCTTTTATGGTAATATGTTTGTGATTCAAGGTGACCCTTAAGGTCAAAGGGTCAAATTCCTGAAAATAATATTTTTAACAAATACAAATATCAAAAAAACATCGTATGTAATACCTCGTTTTAAGGTGATTTTTACTGGATTATCCACTTATGTTATTGTTTTGGTGATACTAGGACTTCTTTAAGATCAAAAAGTAAATTCCAAGGTCAAAATGTACAGAAAAGATTGAAGATAGAAGGTCCTAATGTCAATTTTAAGTTCAAGTAAAGCAAGTGTAATACCTATTTTTCACGTAGAAAGAGGTAACCGACCTAATCTAACTTATAACTGGTATTATTTTAGTGATCGATTCAACTTCATCTTTAAAGTCGAAAAGTCTATTTTAAGGGCAAATGAGCAAAAATATGATTCTAACAAATTAATATAACAATGTTATACCTTATTTCAAATTGATTTTGAGTAGAAAATCCTTTTCTAGTAGTAGTCCTATCCCAAAAAAACATTTTACACAAATAAAAATAGAAACAAGTGTAATCCATATCTTTGATGAGGTTTTAGCTGCATTTCTTGTAGTAAAATTTTGGTAGTTAAATGTCATATTTCGAATCGTGTGTCTGGAGGGCAGTGTCATCTCATCCCTCTCACCAGCCTCAGGAGGTTCCCCAGGCCCAGTTTTAAAGCCGTATGTGCACAAAGGTGGCCTAAAACCCCATTCATTTCATTTCATTTGTCATATTTATATGGATGGGATAAGGTTATTTAGCTATTTGTTTTCCCTACCCCAGACCAGCCTGTCTGTGTTCAAAAGTGATCCAAAGTTCTATTAAGTCATTCATGCATACAGTCATTTTCTCGCTGGTGATATGTGTATTTGGACACACGCTATACGAATGCAAAATGCTAAAGGCAAGATATGTTTTTTTTCAACTTATAGCAGAGTGCTGTGTAAAATAAATCAACTATAATAAAAACTGGTTTTATGAGTCTCCAGTGGGTATTGATCCGACACTTTGCATAGTAGGCAAACTGTTTGGAATAATGAGAAGTTAAATTTTAATCTATTCTATCAGCATCTGGCTCCAGTGAACTATGTAGACTACGTAATATTTTTTCAAACATAATTTTTGTAAAGAGCATCTTTGGTTTTCCACATTCTTTTAATGAGAGTGGCAATTGAAGATTTTTTTTATTGTATGATGTTTAAATCACTACATTTTACATCGATGTGAAACATAATGCAAATCCCATTTATTTTAGGACATTGATATGCAAAATAATGTGGCAGCTGCTTGAGTGTCTGATTCACTGCTAAAAGATCGATACAAACAGGAGGCTCAGTGACGAAAGGAATATATAGCTAGTGAAGCAGATGGTGATATGGTAATAAAACCATGTGTTGTGAAGTAGCTTTTCATGGTGTCTCAAAATGACAATACACCCCAAGATTTAAATTTATGGAAGAACAATCTAGTCACTTTACCCGCTAATGAAATTGTTTTCAAATTTCTGGGGTATATATAAATAGGATCTTGCTCGGTTTATAAATAAGATATAGAAGTAGGCGTACCATTTATACTGACTGTTGATATCGAACTACATAGTATGCCTATTAGGTAATTTATCTTCTTTAGAACTGAATGGGTTGGTCACAGATTTATATCAAGTGGATATAGTAGTTAAAACTGACGAACACACAGTCATCTAAGGTTATGTCTTTCTAGAATATAAGCAACACACAATTAGTATGCTAATCCTATTCTTATGCCGCGTATGGTTGTTTCTGGTTGTCTTCGTTACTCTGCACTCTTTTGGTAAGTTTTCTTGTCGCTTGTTATAATCCAGGTGTGTTATTTTTGCAATGTATTTGTTGAAAAACATCGCACAGAACTGCATCACAATGTGCAATGTATATAGACTCACAAGTATAGTAACTATATAATTTATTTCATGTCGTTAACGAAAACTGTATGTAAATATCTTATTAGTTTCACTTGTATTTCACCAATAATTGAGATGCGTTTTTTAGTATCAAATTACCCTATATTATTTATGATTTCCATGATGTAGTACTATATATGGGTAAAATATAGCGTATTCGACCACTGACCAATTATCTATAAAATAAATGACTTAAATACGCCCGTCATTTTGTTCTTATTTGAATAGCAGTATAATTTCATAATTGGGGTGAATAACAACAAAATGTAACTGTTTTTAATATGCGAGATATCCGATATGACATTTATACTTTAGGTATGATATTGTTACAGTTATGACTGGATTGGTGAAGAGAGCTGACGGAGGTAAATAAAACAGGGACGCTTGTTAAGAGGATAATCCGTTAATTTGGGGCACGACTTCATAGATATGATCACCCATCAATGTAGGCCATACGTGGGCTATGTACTACTCAAATCTGGAGCATGGATATTTTGTTTGTACATATTGCATCCAAGATTACTGAGTGATATATAAAGGACTAGCTACTATATATGTATATGATTTTGTTTGGCTATCTATATGACGAGGCTCACAAGCACATTCACTTATTCCCTCCTTTTTCTAAACACTTACACCATTATGTGATATAACAGTATTAAACATGCTGATAATGTTACATAAATTAAAATATCATGTCAAGCATGTCTATAGAAGTGTTTTTTCTTACCGTCACATTGAACAACAGTCTTGAGGGAAAATGTGATCTTAGTCATCTTCAAAATTACTATTGTTACTCTCAATTGAGTATTTTTGGTATTTTTGCCATCGCTATGTAAGTTGAAGATCACACTGGAGAGAAGAATTTGAAATTATCAAAATTAATAGTAAATTATCACATCTGGCTATCTTGATATTTCATTGTAGGCATATTACAGTCACGTACTATTTGTTTTTGATACTGTTTTCCAATCACTTCAAGATGCAATTAGTAATGCTAGCAATAAATAGTTTGAGCTTACCAATCAGTTAATATAATTATTAAAATATATTTATAAAAATATACATACCGAGGCTTTCGACTTCAATATCTGCATCCTTGTAAAGATTGTTTGATGTTTTTGTAATGGATTGGAAACACGCCTCGCCGATGTCGGCTTAATATTCAGCCAGCGTCGCAGAGGGTAGATTAACATAAAGCCAACATTTAGTCTATATTTTGTATACAAGTAAAAATGATTATCAACGATTTCAGCCATGATTTTCACAACTGTTACAGGAGGCATCACACGAGATCCAAATCAGTCATCGGAGAATTGTGGTCCGCTTAGTCCGTTTTGCTAATTTACATCTTTCAAAAAATGACTATGCCTGATCCGGTTCCGAAAGGCAAGTGATATTTTTTTACTTTTCAAGTTTTAAGTTTTACGAAACAGAATTGTTACTTAGTGTAGAAATAAATACAAAAATAAACATATATGACAATCTAGAATTTTAACTGTAATAAATTAAGCATTGCTATTAGCAGACTATTCTTTGTTTTTATTGAATTGAAAATAGTAAAATTTATTTTATTTCAGAGGGACACTCACATTTATTATGGAAAGAAAATACATAAGTATACGCAGTAATGAGACACAGAACAAACCAGATTGCTTGAGCTGTATCACACTTTGATAATCAAACATTTTTACCATGAATTTACATTACATTTTAGTTGCTTCGAACATTCTTTATCGACACATATGTCAGAGATTTAATTAAAAATTTACATCACTTTGTATAAGTGTTGAATGAATATGTCAATGTTCGAAAGATTCATCGACATAAAACTCCCCAAAAAACTAGATACCATCAGCAGCAATGTTGATACATTTGAATTGTATTTTTATATCCTGCATCAAAATAAAAAGGAACAGAATTGTATCTAATATCAGATTTAGACATGGCAGTCAGTATTAGCTTATAATAAATGATTGTTTCGACTGATTAGTTGTGCATGGTAATTTTTTGAATAATTGATTTATATTTTTTATTTGTAGTAAATATGATACTACATATTATGTAGTATTATTATAGCAGTTGAAGTGTCTGTGTGGAATTATATTATCATTGGTATATGCTTAATTGCTGCCCAAAATGTGGTTAATGACATACGAACAAACTAGTATATAGATATAAATCAAACTAGTATAGATTACATGTATCTAAACAAAGTCTATGGATATACATCAATCGTATTGACACCTATGAATTCTTCTGTTTTATAAATCCTGAATTGCTAACGCAAATTCAAGCTTGACCTGATAGAAAATGTTCAGATCACAATAAGAAATACAAAGTAATTTTCTACCATGATGATGGTTGCAGTATCATTGTACCATTGTTTCCTTAGCCTCGGTATGTCCAAAACATGAAATGAGCTGTTAACAGTAAAAAGTTAAGAACGAACTTTATATTTTGACCACTTATATGTAGGCCCCTACATGGGGTATCCACACCTGTTTAGATTTAGGGTGTATGGATACGTAAACGTCTGTCGCTGCTGTTATCTCATTCTCTATGATCCAATGAGACAAACCCAGGTTGTCGTCCATTTGAAAGAAACATATTTTAGCCACACATTCAAATAAAGGTCAAATGACTTTATAGCTATGAAAAGATCAGATGATGATTATAATAATTGAACATTTTTTCACACATTAGATTAGTTTTACTTGAGAGTAACACAGATCACGATAGTGCCATATTAATGTTGAAGAAGGGTGTGCTTATTTTTCATTCAAATGGTTAACATTCAAGGGTTGTAAAGTATCCGAAGGTGTAAATCATATAGGGTTATAGTACGTGATAAAATTTTAACGCAACTTTTCACTTAATCGATTTAATGTTTTTAAATTTTACATTACGTGTTTCAATCGTGTCAGCTGTGTCTGTACTTCAGACACTAGTATTCATCCCCTGACTATCTGATAATCACCACCAGGGGTTACAGCTTTCACAGCCACTGCTTGTACTGTTGCATCTATGTGTGTGGAAAAAAAACCTACTTTCAGAAAGGTGGCCTTAAAGAGTGTAGAATAACCAAATCCATGTTATTAGCACTGACGCTTCTGAAAAGTATATAGTAAAAATAGGGCTTAGTTCATACTTTAAAAAAACTCCATTCAAAAAGGTACAAATAAATATAAAATTGAAAGTGGACACTCTTGGATACCCTCTGGCTTGTATGGTGCGCAATGCGTGTACAGATTCCCACGTGCTGCAAATGTGCGTCTAAACACAATTGACCAATCATGATCTACCTCACGGCTTGTGCGATTTATAAATAGTTGGCAGACGATGACGTAACAGACGACAGAGAACGCCTGGTGTTAAATAATCGCAATTGTGACAAAAAAGATTAATGAGTGACGCATTGTGGCATTCACCGAGAAGTCAGTGAAATTACGTGTTTTGGCAGCCATCTTGGATTTTATTATTTATCTCTATAATCATTTTTTGAATACTCTATTGTATTCAGCATGTCAGAAATCATTGGAATAGAGGTATTACTGACCTTTGTAGCATAATTATATCAAAAGATATACGATTTCATAAGAAATAGCGTTTTGGATAGCTGCCATTTTGAATATTTCGGCCTTCGCGTTCAATTTCCGGCAATGGCAACATGTTTCATCTGAAAGAACACAAAAACAAATGCAAAAAGAAGTTGGTTTCAGAGGATCATGGGGGGAATAATTATTTTAGTTTGAAATTGGCATAAGTGAATTCTTTGACCCAATTTATCCCTAAATTGACGTATCACACTATTATATCAGACTGGAAATGACAATTTTGCCACTTTGCCGGTTTCGGCTGCGGCCAATTTCAAAATGGCCGCCAACAGAATTCCGCCCTCACTTTTCCGAGGTGGGCCCCTGCCAACTATTTAGCTTAACATCTAATGAAGTGAATTAAATCATAAACATTGGTCTTCTTTCCACAGTCACGATAACTAGCATTTTTAGCCAACTAAATAACAGAAAATAATAATTATATATATATATATATATATATATATATATATATATATATATATATTTATATATATCATATAAAAACACAATTATATATATACAGGTGTTATCAAATTACTTAAAATTATTTGTATTTATTTTCATCTAACGTTTTTCTAATATACAATTCTTTGAATTTAGTAAATATTTCTGACGTTTTTTATATTTTCTGGTAATGCATTCCAAATAATTACTCCTGTATAGGAAAATGATTTGTGATGTGATTTGAACGAATAATTTGTTATTTGTTAAAGATCTGAGGGAATAATTAATATTAGTAAACATTGTCTGTATATACTGGGGGGCAATACCAGTTACAACTTTATAGAATAATTTTCTTTTTTAACGCTCATTGAAAATACAACTTCAAAGCAATATTAGTACAAAATATTGAAGATATCCTCGTTTTATTTATTTTATAAAAAAATGATTTAATTTGAACTATTTAAATCATTTATCAATTAAATTTAAACTTTTAAATCTTGTTTTATCGATGATTTCCTAAATGATTGAGATATATTTATAATTTTTGGTGCATTTGAAACCTGAGCGCCGGCTCTTCAAACGTCACTTACTAACTCATTTAACATAGAACTGGTTTTTGGTATGGCACGTCACATATAGGTTATAGCTATGCTCACATTGCACAACTAAAAATACAACAGAACATGGCGTCCATGTCACTGACTGGTAGACGCTTGTATCAAGCTGCATAGCCGATCACAGCGCTTACAGAATAAAAAGTCATGTGTGCTAAAAGTTTCATTTTCCTAATGTTTAGTGGCAATTTGTTCCAAAGTTCTGGGGCACGTGTACCAAACGCCTGTTTACCAACAACTTTGGCGCAGGAATGAGTGTTAGGTTCATGGCACACCTGTTTTTGACGAAGTCGATTGTCTCGTGTTCTAGTAGTCAGGATAGATGATAGATAGTTTGGAGCTAGTCTATGGATACATTTGTATACTGATGCAACTTTATTCTTGTGGTTGATGGAGCTAGCCATTGTGAGCATTTGATCGAAATGAGCCCCAAGATTTCGAACTGAAACAGCAGGCTTAATGAGTACTGTACCAAGCTGAAGGTCGGGTAAGCCATACTTTCTGAGCTGATGGGGACTCATGAGTACAAGGAATTCTGTTCTTACAGTCATTTAATTTCAGCTTGAGAG